>WMED01018937.1:0-12564 GCA_019650415.1 Pipa parva | reverse complement strand
CAGCTGGCTTACTATTGCAAAGAGAGTGGGGATAGAGCGGCCTTGGATTGTTTGTTTGTAATAAATGCAGGAAGCCTGATAGTGGCAGCTCACAGTTGACAGGAATCCAGAACTGACAAGGCAGCCATTATACGTATAAGGGCTAGGCATGAGACACCTCCCTTTTTTTAAAAGCATTTTACAAATTAACATTGCAGTCGTATAACAAGTGAAAGAAAAGCAGAGGTGGCATTACAATGAACATTGTAATGCACCTGTTTGCAAGTAGATGGACCCACTGAGTTAGTTCAGTTGACTTGCTTCAAGATCTTGCAGAACTAACCACAGATCCTCTGCTTGAATCCTTCTGTCTATTTATGTGATCCCAGGAAAATAATGATGTTGAGATGATGGGTCTTTGGGGGCCAAACTGGATGGACTAGTGTATTTATTCAGCCTTATAAACTATGTTATGTTACTATGCAACTGAATAGTAACTGCTGATATTTATTTTCAGGAGTGATAATGTGTTGTTCAGTACACTGTTGCTTTATATTAACAAAAGCTTAATTATTTTATAACCCAAATTACCAATCATAAAACATTTCTGCCACTACAGGGTAATTAAGGCAAGGGAAATGGAATTCAAGGAGGGGGTAATAGAAGCCCTGTTAACTAGACTTCTGCACTTTATATACAATTTATAACAAATACAATTTATAACAAATAAACTAAATTAATTAGAAAACTATTAAATAAACTTCCACAATAGTATAATATATTTAATATGAGGCCTCTTACACACTGCTGTACTTGGTGCCACTTAACCAATCCTATACCTGCTTTCAATCTTTTCTCCCCTTGGTCACCTTCGCTCCTTCATTATATCTTCAAAACCAAACCCCTGCTTTTCATTTCATTTTCTCTTTGCTGACTGCGGCCATCTTTTATCCGTTAAAAAAATCAATTCTTCCCAATTCAAACGCTTCCCATAGAACTTTACATAACAGTCATAATGTGCCCTAGAAATCTGTGTGCATTGGACCAGGTTATCATACTTTAAAAAAATATCAACACAAAGATTTTAAGCCTTTATTTACAAAAGCCCTAAAAACAAATAATATACTTTTTTTTTTTTCTTCTTTTTTTCTTATGCATTAAAAAGGACCACTCTGTTACAATATTGTAACTAATTTGGAAAGAAAATAAAGCTATCCTAAAGTATAAAGGTACACATATCCAAATGATAGCTTTGCTGGTATTTTCTCAGATGTCAGTGTGCTGATAAAACACACACCTTTAAATTACTGGGAAACACATGTGAGCAATTATCAAAAATCTACTGTTACTATGGTCACAATCCTGCGACGTCTAAGAAAGTACAGTCCTACATAGACAATATATAAAAAATATATTGCAAAAGATAGTCAAAAAAAGTAATCTAGTATTACACTACAGCTGCAATATTGTTCAGCTACAACTTCAAACAGTTTTGTTGTTACAACAAATAAATGACATGTCTTTGTAGCAAAATACAAAAGAATATTGTATAATCCCTTATCTATTCCAATACAGTTAAGATGTTTTGCTGAACAGTTTGGATTGTGTCTTTTTTTTTTTTATGCTTACTTTTTTTTGCATATTTTAGCACCCAATAAATACATTTAAATAAAAATGGGAATGGCCTGGGCAAAAATGAAAAGGATAAAAGTCAAGCTTTTCTGTAGTAAAGTGTACCTTTAAACGTGTAATGTGCTGGGTTTCATACAAGGTAACACAACTCCCAGTGAGTGAGGGTAATAGCCATGATCATTTGTTGTTTTCAGGCTTAAATGAAACTAAATGGAATGAAATAGTTTAGAATCATTGTCGATAGACCAAGGTGCTACTTTTTTTTTGAGGGCTAATATTTGTAAATTGTGTAGGTTCTGCTTTTGACATTTAATAACGTGATATGAAAAGAAATTAGGCAAAACATCTAATTTTTAGAAAATATGGAGAGTCTTGTTTGTAAATGTTCTGACTGTGGCAGTGATGCCTGCTGATATCTAGGTAAGGCAAACAGGAGTTAGAGACACTGGTCCGTTGCAAGGCCGAGTCGCTCCATGTTCATTCAAAATAAGGCCTAACAGATTTGCGCTGGGAAATGAAGAAATTCTGTGTCCATGGAATCATCAGAGATAAAACGTGTACAAATTTCTCTAGCTTGGCATTGAAAAGTGCAATTTGTCATGACTGTATATTGGCTTCCTCTTCATATGAGCTTCCTGTTCCATTTTGTACATATGAAGATCCAGATCCCAAACCATATAAATGGCCACAGTATTTTGCATCATCTATGTCATCTTCAAAGAACATCTGAAATAAAAAAAAAGAAAGGTACAATACGTTCCCAGCTCCAGAAAACCATTGGTTATACATAGTATATATGACATCTGCATTTCTAACTGTATAAATTAATCTACCCGCACTGCTATATTCTAGTATAGGATGTATTCATACCATTGGATCTCCCCTAAATAAAAACAGAAGTGGAGGCCACAGACTTGTCTTACAGCAGACTGAAAAGATGTCATGAAAACAAAATGTTGGTTTCACTTTTCTTTGTGATGTAAAAGGGTTTTTCAATTATTTTTACTGAGCAAAATAAAATCTGAGGCCTAAATGATGTATAACATAGTTTTATATTTAATTTTTCCTATAAATATTTAGTTACACTCTTCACACAGTTTATTTTGCACAGCTTTGTTTTAGCTGCATATTTTAATTTATCCATATAGAATTGCAATAATGTTCCTCTACTATGTAAAGTAAAAGATATTCCTCAGCGAATCCAGGGAGCATTTTACCGATCATATCTGGACCATGAACGTTCTTTGTTTCGTGCAGCAGATAATACAATGTGCAAGATGTATAGTTTTTAAGATTCCGTAATGTTTGAGTACACCATGGTGGGAGAAGTGTGAAAGTGTATTTCTGTTGATCTAACTTCCCCCACATTTCCTGCTATTAGATAATTCTGTGCTATCTGCCTTTTCCTTTAAAATACAAAAAGTGAATGATGAACAATTTCTTACCTCTCTCATTTTAAAGAATGCCATTCCTGTCAGTAATGAATCAGATCCTGCCTGATGTTGAGGCCCTATACGTTCAAGATCCATCTGTTCTGCCACTTCTTGTAATCCACCCTGCCATGAAACAGGAAATTCATTATAGACCATAATATATCTCACTTTCCCCATCAGACACCAGGAAAAACTCCCCAGATTTACCCAGATAGATTATTGTATTACCAAAGAGATTCAAAACAGTTAGATCAAAAGAATCGGAAACAAATGAGGGATCAACTATTCTACAACAAAATGTGAAAAAAAAAACAAAAAAAAACGCTTAAAGTTACCTATACAACATTGTGTTAAATATATGCAGTGCCAAGTACACCTGTCTTATTCCCTGAAGCATGCCTTCAAGCGCCTGCATAGAATGTCATGCCTCGTCATTGCAGCAAAATCTCTTGCAGGCACAGGGTAGAAAGGGGAGCTAAAGTTGCCCAGTGTGAATGTCATAAAGGGCATTATGACAACTTCAACATCACTGAGGTAAGCAAGCACAGTAGCAGAATTCTGATGTAAAACATGCGCACCTCAGTGAGTCTGGACATGAAGTGGGAAGTAAACAGAATCGCAGTGCTTAGAAGAGCATTAAAAATCAGCATGCAGGCAAAAGAAGAAGACAGAGTTTGGACTGTGAAAACCCAATCAGTATTTCCCCCCTTGAGAATCCCCCCTAAAATAAACGGGCTTCAGTTCCAATTTCATATATAAATGTTAATGCTTTCTGTTTTTATCTTTACTGACAGTAGCCATGTTGTAGGAGTTTGTTAAAGGAACAGTTTAGTCTTCATCATATATTTACATACATTTTTAGCCAGATTACAGATGAGGCTCCTCTCTTTCACCTAATTCCTCTTCATCAGATCAGTTTGGAATCAGAAGCCGGGGAATTGACTGAAACAATAGAGAGTTCTAACTAACCAATCAGAAACTAGTAAATGTAACCTCACATAGCTCCAGTGCGCCTGCATCTTTCTGATTAGTTATTTCAGAATTCTCAAGACTGTGGCATGAGATTCCAAAGAGATCAGCTGAACAAGAAGTAAGAAAGGAAAGGTGTATGTAAGAAATGGAAAGTAAATTAACACTGAAAATACGTACATTTATACAGCAAAAATCATGTACTTAACAATGGCAATTGGACAAATAACTATTTGATGCTGGATTGTTCTATTCAACAGACTTCACTCAGTCCAACTGCTTTTTAAGGAGCATTACATAACACATATTTAGGAAGTGCCCCAAAAGTTGAATTTTTAAACCTAAATAGCTAAATATTATACTTTAGAGACACAATTTACATGCTTTGAAGCAAACAGTATATATCTAAATATATAGTAACTATAAAAGCATCTGTGGTATTTTGATGTTGCTGTCACTTTAAAAGTAGACTAAAAACCTTTATGTTTAATAAGGTCGATAAAGTAAAACCAAACACCCAAGACTTTACTAAAGGTATAACCTTATTTATGTTGCTTTATCCAGTTCTATAAAATAAAGCTCTAATTACTTCAAAAAATGCTATTGGCAACTCTACATGTCCATATAATCTAAATGTTGCTATGGAACAGTTCAGTGCTGGTAATTTAAAATGTGGTTGAGTAAAGAGAAGCAGAAATTAATATTTTTCAAACAAAATAAATCCCACACAAAGATAATGTTTGCTTTGGGTGTTAAAGACCACTTACTTTAAGGTTTTTACAACTTTTCTTCAGGTATTTGATATCATATATCACGGGGAAAAATAATCGGAGGATTTCAAAGAATTCGAGTTCTGTCTCTGGCAACTTTGAGTTTGTCAGAACTTTAATGAGGTAGCCGAAATCATAGCCACTGCAGAATGAAAGGGTAAAGGGAAGTCACACACACAGAAATACAACAAAATGGATATCTGTTACCAAAGACGTCACTGCCAGTATTAACAACAATTTCACAAATAAATGTTACCAATAATGATACTCCCTGTACCCAACACACCAGGGAATAAACTTAATGTGGACAAACTGGCCTTAAAGGGACACTAAAGCCTGAAAATAAAGAGCTTTATATTTATTGCCCACCTAGTATTAAGTAAAATAAAGTCTAAAGCATAAACCTACAAAATCTGATTAATGCAAATACAGTGCGCCAAAAAGAAAATATAGATAAATAAAACAAGATATATTAAAAATATATGTCTCTTATCTTGAATTAAAAGTCCAGCAGCAAATGATGAATTTTAGAATGAAGATGAAAGTCACTCCTTGAAAAAGATCTCCATATATAGGAACCAATGGCAGAATTGGTTGCAAATAGCAGAAGTCTGTGAAGAGAAGCGCACAAACAAAAAAATAATATGGTGTCGTAATTCTTTAAATGTCTTGAAAGCCCCACCAAAAAAATTATTTTTGGTGTAGGCTTTTAAGACATTTAAAGAATTAAATTCAAAATTTAAAAGCATAATTTTGCTTTTTAGTACTAAGTACAAGAAGTGTTCAAATGAAAGAATTAAGGTTATTGATTTTGAAGAATAGAACTGAAGAAAAAACAAGCACTTGGAGAAGAGGATTTCAGTTAATCCTAGCCCCTCCCCCTCAGTCAAGGGCTAAGCTCACTAACTGAGCATGCTCACCCCTCCTCAAACTGATTAAAATTCATTTTCACTTGCTTCAGGAAACAGTTCAGAGTCAAAACCTGCTTAGTAATCTAGATGCTGCACACAAGTAACAGCCTGCACAAAGGTAACAGGAGGAGCTAGGATCAACTGATAACTAAGTGTTTATTCTTTTATTGCTATGATTATTCTGCAAAATCAGTAATCCTAAAACTGTCATTTTAACACTTGTACTAAATACTAGGTGGTCAATAAATAGAAAGCTCTTTAAGGGGAACTATAATTTTTTACACAATATTTCTACATGCAAAAACTTTCTGGAGAACACCCTACTATCTATTCTCTATTTTTGCCCCATTTACCTATTGTCAAGCAATATAGCAATTAAGAAACTCCTGACTCATCTCTTAATACAGCAGGTCTCAATATCACCCTGAACTGCTTTTTTCCTCTGAGCAATTACCCTGCTGTGTGTAGCCACATGCCCTCCTTTCCCCGACTTCCTTTCTCCACAGCCAACCACAGAGGCTGTTGAACAGCTTTCATCTGTGTATACTCAGGGATAGGAACAGGCTTTTTATATAAGGAGAAGAGAAAGGGATTCTACACAAGAACGTGCTCTCTGAATAGTTCTATGATGTTACTCAGGAGGCGGGGCTTATTGTAAATATACAGGAAGAGCCTGTACACATAACAGCTGTGGGATCAAGGCTGTTTAAACAAGAGGCAAGTACTACTGATCCCAAAATCATTTTTACATTTAAAAGTTTACGTTGGATTTCTATATGTATACATGTCAAATATAAATAATGTTTTATTCAAACTTTACATACCCTTTAAAAAATAATTATGGTCCTATTTATACAATGCTGCTGAAACAAGTACTACTTTATAAATAGCTGAAAAACCTTTATTCCACTGCTTATAAACTGGTCTGTCCTACCTGTGAAAAGAAAGCCACTTTACTCCTTCACAGAGTACCACTCCAGACGTCATAAATAACTCTGCAAAATATTGGGTTTCAATGCCTTCTTCCTCATGCTTTTTAAACTGAATCCCAGAGGAAGTCAGCAGCTCTATGGAATCTTGGGCATACATGTCTTCCCTACAGAAGAGAACAGGCAGTTGTATGTAAATTGCATAGTAATGGATACTTGTACAAGAGTCACAAACCTATATTATAAGTGCTTAGATCTCTATACCAAGTATCAAGTACTGCAGATTTACTTAGAATACAAACATGCTGATGAGGAGACAAAATTAAAGCCATCAATGTCAGAAATATGTAAAATGATAGAATAAGAACTTTGAGTAGGACTGCAGTACTTTTCTTCCATTTCTATTCCTTGGTCCTTATATATTTGCATTTAAACCTGAGCAGGAGCTGCCTTACTGTTGTTTATTAGAAGGGAAACAATAGCTAAAAGCACTACCTTTATACTCAAATGGTGGCTGGTGTAGCTCTAGTGCAAGCAGAACAGCTCCAGTTACATAAAGTAGTGGGATTCCCTGCCTTTCACATGATCCTCCTGAACTAAATCCATGCTGCAAAAAATCCTGAATAAAACATAACTCAGAATGTCAGTCATAATGCTAATTTGCCTGTATAATAGTGTGACTTGAACCTGTCTTCTTTCTCTTTCAACAGACTTAGGCCAGGGCAACATTTGCCATTTAGATTGTAAGCTCTACGTGGCAGGGACCTCCAACCTCTTGTGTCAACCTCAACATAGCACTTAAAGAGATGTATCCTTGTGATCTTATACTGTATTATTTACTGAAATTTCCCATGTCTGTATTTTATTTTTATTCTTAACTGTACAGCGTTGCATATGTTTGTGGCGCTTTATAAATAAAAGTATGCATATATACATTTTACTCCCTAAAAAATAAGTAGAAAGTAAATGCATAACCAGGAAAACATGGAAGGGGGGTGGGTCAAAAGATCTTTTAAGAGTTGTTTTTCACTTTGACATTTGCAGAAACTGCAATACAGCCGAGAAATTGCTGTATTGGAAATATGACAATATTCTTAACATATAAGACTAAAAGGACCACTAAACCCAAAAACTATTAAATGAAAATATCTACAAATACTTTTTACATAGAAATGTAAAAGTTCCTACTTTTTTTTTTTATAGAATTTGATATGCTTATTTCTATTTACTGTACACCTAGATGCACCCTATTGTTTCCTATTGTACAGACATTTCAAGTTAAAGAATGATAGTAAAGGCAGGTAACATTATTCTTGCTATGGAATGTTTGACAGGAGAGGAAAGTGTATAAAAAAAAAAAATACCTTCACTCTGGCTGAGAAATATATTCAGTTCAGATCACACCCAACCGCCTGCAAGTTTGTGTTCAAAGTTATTTAAGCACCTAATGGGGGGAATTTATTAAAGAAGGACTATAAACATACTTACCTGATCGATCTAGCAGCAGTGCACTAAGTATACTGCTGCTCTGCTCAAACAGATTTCATCTCACGATCCACAAGATCGTCAGATGAATACATCGCCGCTGCAGCTCTCTTCCAGGTTATGTATGTGACGTCAAATATGACATACTACCTGACCCCCTCCCAAATTGCACTGGAATTAACCGACTGCACATGTGCAGAGTGGAAACCAATCGGTCTGCACATACACAGTCAGTCAAGTTTGGTGAACTTCTGGAGGGGTGTGGGTCTATGTGAGAACTCATGTCACATACATAACCCAGAAGAGAGCTAAAGTGATACTTGGTGTACTGCTGCTGGATCGGTCAGGTAAGTATGCTATGCTGCTATAGATCTCCTTTAAAGTGGAAAAGGTTTTCTGGCAGTCTAATGCAGGAGAAACAGGGTATATTTTATTATGTCGGCATCACCTATATAAAAATGCTGTTTTTACCATGTAGAAAATCACTTTTTGTATGCATTTTTTTTTTTACACTGAAAAGTTGTAAGACTATATTAACCACTCATGCATCCTGCAGACAAACCAGCACCCAACAGCTCCATGACAAGGCCTAATATATAATCTTTAACATGTAATATAATATATCATCCGTCCTGCTATACAAATCATTTACTAATATAGATATGTGTATAAATTGAGTACAAAACCAGAAAATCTTTATATAGTGTTCCCCACAAAGCATCTCTCTTTAGTTGTTAACATGACATTTCATTTGATTTTGTGTACATCTAATTGCAGGCCAGGTATCATTTTTAAAGATTTGAAGAGCAATGTGTATATCCAATCTATGGGATTTTGCTCCTTCATTTTTTTGTATGCAGTAAAGACCCAATCTGTTGGCTCCTAAAATTGCCATTTGCAATGCAGCCAATTCTGAGCTCTTTGTTGGATTAGTCAAACCAGCAAGTCTTTAAATCAAGGTCACTAAGTATGCAGTTTATTTCACAGCTGCAACTAATCTAATATTAATACTGGTAACTGAAATTGATCATGAAATGAGGGTAGCACTTACGCTAAATTAAATTTAAAATTAAATTGCCATGTAGAGGTTCCTGGTGGGCATTCTCCTTGTTCATTCATAAATGTTAATCCTAACTGAATTATCTTTAGTAGATCGACGTTACATCGCAGAAGTTGGTACTGATAGTCTGCATTGCTTCTAAACTCTCCTATTGGTCTTGCAACAACCCCTGGAAACTCTGTGTCCTGAAACACAAGGAGAAGCCTGATTAAGTAATTAAACCAGACAGGTACAGGGACAACAGAAGTATTTTATTTGGTTATATAAAAATGCAGCAACCTAAAAACCTAATCTTAAACAACTAAGTAATGCCACAAAAAGATATACTTCATTCAAGTTTTATGTTACTTAACACATTTACTATAATTAAATTGGTGTCCTAAATAGATTTTCTACCTGGTAAAAGAAAATTTTTATAGCTGAATTTATAGCAATGTTTCCACAAAGACAGCAGTATTTAGAATAACTTTTCTTTGGACAACAGCACACTACAGGGGAATTCATCAATCATCTTCCTAGAAGCAAGGAACCTACAGCAACCAATCAGGGGGAAACTAGAATTGTAAAAGACAAACTTTTATTGGTTGTTATGGGTTACTAAACTTCTGTAAACAATTGCCTTTGTTAATGAATAACTTCATGTGTGTTTTGATGCTGTTTGTCAAATTAAAGTGTTAAATGGGGGTAGTAGAAAGTACTGCTTTTTTTTTCTTTTACATATGACCCATTTTCTGAAGGAAAACGGTTTAAGGAAAAACCACACATTATTGTAGCAGCCCATTTAACTCATAGCATTGCTTTAGGCTGGGTTCATACGAGCATATGATGTGCAGCACATCATACACTCGTGTGAAGAAAACAAAAAAGAAAAATACGCTCCGGCAGTGTGAACGCTCCCTCTGCGTTCACAGCACTTCCTGTGTGTCGCATTTTCGGTGTGGCATATATACGCCGGCCAAAATTCAACAGAGTTCTGGACACAGCGTATGCGCGTCCTACGCTTGTGTGTACGGAACTAGGTAAGTATCATCGGCTTTTATGAAGCCGTATTTTTTTTTTTTTACACGAGCGTATCAAGCGCTGTGGTTCCCATGAGTGTATAATGTGCAGCACTTGATATGCTCGTGTAAAAAAAAAACTTCTACTTTTCTGCTAGAAACAATTGAATCAACGTTACAGATTAGGATTATTGATACTACTATTAATTTGAAAATATTATTTCTCTAGTTTGACTAGAATCCTAGTCATTAAAGGACCAGTAATTCCAGGAAAAAAGAAAAAAAAATAATCCCATCTGGTGCAGCAATTATTCCTACATTTTAGTGGTGAAAATGTTATCTTTTCAGTTGAATCCCTGATTTAGATTTTTTTTTAGATTGTTTTTCTTCCATCTTTTATCTGTTATGTAAACAAATCCCCTCCCCGTGATTCTATAGAACAGTGGTCGGCAAAGTGCGGCTCGCGAGCCACATGCGGCTCGCGAGCCACATGCGGCTCTTTAGCTGCCTTGTTGTGGCTCGGGCCGCACTGCTGAAGCCCCGCCCACAACCGCTCTTCTGATTGGCTGTCGGTGGTCATGGGGTTGGGAGAGGGCACGCCTCCCTCCTCCGGCGGCTCAGAAGATGGTTATCGCCGCCGGAGGAGGGAGTGAAATGGCTCCCTCCTGAAAAGTTTGCCGACCCCTGCTATAGAACATTGGCTGTAACCAGAAGTGTGAGAGAGAGAAAAAAAAAAACAATAAAAATCAGGAATTTGACTGCAAATATGATATTTTTACAATTCCTGTATAGAAATAAAGATGTGCCAATCCAAACAGCAGTTTTCTTTTTCAGGTGTTATAGGTGAAAACATGATCTGATTAAATTGCACAAACATGTGTGCACACACGATGGATACCTTTACAGACAAGTACACGTAAAACAAAGTCAGACAATATCTTGTATGCATTTCCACAGTGCTGAACAGGGATTGTAAATATCTGCCCTATTGGTCAGGTTAGTGTTTCACTTAGAGACACCTTCATAAAAAAGTCACCAAGACTGGAAATACAAACCAATACATTTATAACTTTCCCATCTAGTATAAAAGAAAAAGTCACTGAAGGAATATATAGGCACACAGCTTTCCCATTAACA
This sequence comes from Pipa parva, assembly GCA_019650415.1. Classification (NCBI taxonomy): domain Eukaryota; kingdom Metazoa; phylum Chordata; class Amphibia; order Anura; family Pipidae; genus Pipa; species Pipa parva. Next base: position 1,261 of record WMED01018937.1, on the reverse strand, counting down.
TTAAGTCTAAATATTCCTGTATTCTGCAATGTATAAGCAGATTGTTCTGGGGAGTAAATATCCTTAAGATGTGGACTAGCACTTTGTGTACAAGTGTATATGTACAAGATTTCACAGCTTTCCCTTATATCATGGGTGGATATTTGTTCTAGTTTTCTCATCTGTGTGTGTGTAAAAAACACACACAAAAACGCATCCTAAACATACCATTGCAACATAATTATACTTGCGTATAATTTGTCGGATTCTCTTCATCTGCTCATCCAGGTTGCAAGCCCAGACATCGCAGATTCGCTGGCTGTGGTCCACTGTTGTTGCTGGCATAGTGGGTATAAGGGATGGACACAGAGGCAGGCATCAAAATTCGCTAGTGAACAGTTTCATAGACGGTAGGCCGAGGCCAAATTTTTCTTCCAAATCTAAAATTAAAGAAGGAATTTGCTTAAAGATATTAAGTAATAAACATGATATACAAGATATACGGATACTAATATTTACAGGTGTAGGGTTGTCTGTGTATAAATTAATACAAGTATTGTATTTGTTAACAAAACATTTCAATGTCAAAATCTTCTTTCCGAATTGTACAACTGATAGGATTAGAACATAGAGTATTTTCAGATGATTGGATAGACATCTTCCAAAGTCGAATGCAAGTAAGCAGACTGCAAGTCAAGGGGCAGGATTACAAGTGTAAGATCTTTTCTAATAGAGGATTCAACAGAGAAACATAATTAGATTATCAGGTTTTATACTGATACCTTGAGTTATATAACATAGAATGAGTCATAATAAATTTTATAGTATAATAGAATGCAAAATCTTGAATAGTTATTTTTAATGTGAAAGTAATGCAAACATCACTGTTGTGTTGGCAGCATAGCTGGTGGTGTGGGTTTATTAAAGTTTATGGAAAATCTTCTACTTGAATAAAAGTTCCTAAATTGGTGATGTAAGCGACAAACCTAATAAAACAATTACAATAAAAGAACAGTAAATTGATACAAAATAAAAATATTTGGTATGACCATTCCATGCCTTTAAAACTGCAGTTTTGCAAGTAGGTTGTGGGAAGCATCTTGGATAACACACCACAGATCTCTTTGAAACCTTGGTCATATTGCTTCTTAGTATGCAAACAATGTTGACTTTGAATTTGTGGAAACCACACCATCTAATCCAGAAATATTTAACCTTTTCACTGAATATACAGTGGGGAAAAAAGTATTTAGTCAGTCACCAATAGTGCAAGTTCCACCAC
>WMED01018936.1:0-12565 GCA_019650415.1 Pipa parva | reverse complement strand
TACTGTATGGAGAGGCAGCTATACTGTATGGAGAGGTAGCTATACTGTATGGAGAGGCAGATATACTGTATGGAAAGGGTAGCTATACTGTATGGAGAGGTAGCTATACTGTATGGAGAGGTAGCTATACTGTATGGAGAGGTAGCTATACTGTATGGAAAGGTAGCTATACTGTATGGAAAGGGTAGCTATACTGTACGGCTACCTTTCCATGGATATAGTTAATTAAAAAAAGTTTCTCACGGCAAGTATCACACGATGGAAATCTCGCGATACTTACCCGGAGAAACTTCAAAGCCTTCTCCCGATTAAAGTCGAAAAAGTCGAAAAGGCTTTTCCGACTTTAATAAATTTCAACCTCGTTAATAGCACTGTGCTGACAATGTAACTAATACAGTCCTCTGGAGTTGTACACTGTTTCACTTACCCGACATCATAGTGCTATTAATACTATGAGGACTGTGGGGCTTGATCTGCTGTCAGTATAACTTTCATGTAATATTTCAGTATTTTCTTTCTTTGCATGTATGTGCATTTGGGGTGGTGAAATAAGTGCTTTGTGGGCTTCTTATAACCTTAAGAGAACAAAACCATAATGTATTCCATTAAAACTGTCTGTGAATATAATTCAAAATAAACTGATAAATGAATAATTATATCAGCTTAATAAGTTCATGCATGTTTTCCTACTATAAAAACATGACAATTAATATCTGTATCTCTTATATCTAATCCAAGTCACATTTGTAATATTTGTTTTGTAAATCTAAAGGAAAAGAAGTAGGTGGGCAGCTCTGTGAGGTTACACACCTTATTTTTTATTTGTATTGATTCATTTTTATATAGATTAGATTAGTTTATTGTCACTGAATAATACAACATGAATATTAGTGAAATTACAGTGCATCCATAGTAACAGTAATAATAATATCATTACGGCAATGGCAAGAGAGTAGTAACAGTAGCTATAAATATTTAAATATTACATAATAGCAGATATGTTATATAGCACTGATATATTATGCAGCGCTTTACAGTGATTCATCGTTCACTTCAGTTCCTGCCCCGTGGAGCTTACAGGTTGCATAGTTTCTCTATGCAGTCACACACACAGACAGACACAGATGTATGTTTTTGGATTGTGGAAGGAAACCAGAGTGCCCAGGAGAAAACCCACGCAGGTACGGGGAGAACATACTCCATGCAGATGAAGTCCAGGGTGGAATTGAACCCAGTGCTGCAAAGCAGCAGTGCTAACCACTAAGCCACTGCACTGCACAACTGCTATATTCTGATTGATTACTCAAAATTCTCAAGACTTTAGTCAAATCCTACTCTCAAAAATTGGAATCCTTTCAAAAAGTTGCTGCAAAAAGTCACCTCTGCATCTGAAAGTGACCATTGAAGTCTTTTGGGGAAAGTTGAAATGTTGCAGAAAAGTCACATAACTCAACAGTGCAACTAAAAATTTGGTACGATTATGCAAATCTGGTGAAATAATCAAAAATTGGTAAGTTACTAAAAAGAATTTCAAACATTTTTGACAATTTCTCCTTTCTATAAAGTTATGGTTTATTTTAGACAAAATAAAATGGAACTCTCCTTATAATGAATGTTAAGCCAGGTCGCACAATGCAGTTACACTAGATTAGCCCACATTGATACCGATCATTTGCACAATGTAAAAGACTACCCGGTTGATCTTTACAGAAGCCAAACTGATCCATTAATTTCCCCACCCCCTTGTCTGCATTGTAAAATGGAGCCAAACACAGAGTAGGACCTAATATTATCATTATAATGTCACAGCAATCTTCTTATTACATTTTGGCTCAATAATCAGATTTGACAAATGTTCTGAAATTCTCCAGACTCAAGTTCACCCCAAGGTTAGATTTAGTTTGTCCGCTGGCTTTATCATCTATATTATTGGTTTCCTGTTATTTGTACGCAACTATATTTTTGCTGCTTACTTAACATTGTATCTCTTCGACAATAAATACTAGAGCATATCAATAGGGGGCACAACAGTTGACCCTACCTGCAGCTCCACAGCATCTACACCTGGTGCCATTTCTGAAATGATCCCAGTAAGTCTCAGTTTTTGGTATTGGGTGGCACAAGGGGGCTCTGGGGCAGAACCTGCACTGGGTCCCACAGATCAGTAGTTTCACTGCTGATTAAACAGCTTTTATAAACTTCACTTTTAAATTGTTGACTTCATAAAACTTCACTTTAATCTATTTTATTCTATTGATTTAGTGTTTACCTGACAATGTGGCAGTCTGCCTTTAACTTACTTTGAGAAAATTTGATGTTTTGCCATTTAGTCATTAACTGATTTTCTAATTTTATGCTATATTCATTTTGGAGTACTTTATAGGCAAAGAGAAGGTGACAATGAAGCAAATTACTAAAATCATACACATTATTGTAATTAACCATTTTTATTTATCATATTTACAGGTATACTAAAAGAACCCCCATTCCAATGCTTAAGGCACAATGGTCCCTACTAGTAACCCAAACCCTATAAACAACTAGTATGCAGGAGGTTTTAGAAAAGTGGAAAAATGTATCATGTAAAGCTCCCGAAATCCTCTAATGACCAAGTCTCAGTGTGCTTTTCTATAACAGTCTCCTTTAGATCAGGATCTCAATCTACTGCTTAGGTTCCACCAGATCTAAAATGGCCTCATACTTTGAGGACTGGAAACAAGGACACAGGATCAGAATATAGGCCAAGGATCTTTCCAGACAAGCCGGACAAGGTCAATCAAGGGCTGTTATGTGTTGTTATGTGTTGTATGTTTATATGTATATAAATTTTTATTTATAAAGTGCCACAAAGTTACACAGTACTGTACAATCCAACAATACATTTATAAAACAGACAAAGGAAAATGCTTAACAAAGAACGAGTGAAGTAAATTACAAGCATATCATTAAGAAGATACATCACTCTAAGTGCCAGGCCATGCTTGAAACAAAAGGATGGATATCCCTGCACCATAGAGCTCACAATCTAAACAGAGGGAAGACTTACATAAACAGATTGTAGGGTAATAAGTGCAGTAACATAAAGTGTCAGTTCATTAGCCTATAGGTGTCAATTAAATAAGCAAATAAAAACAAAATAGAATAAATATTTGCTTAAAGGTAAAATATGGACATGAAAACCAGTGCTAGTGCTCCAGGAGGTAATATTTCTATTTAGTTTTGAAGATTTTGAAGATATTGATGAATTGCTCTTTATGGATGTAGAGCGGTAAAGAATTCCAAAGATAAGGGGTGTTGTAAGCTTATAGTTATTTCTGGGATATGACAGAGAAGCTACATATGTGCTAAACTGGATATCCTACAGTGCAATTCAGGGGGCTACAGTAAATTAATATTGCATGGTCAGCCTCAATCATTTGTCTTACGATAAAGATAGATGTTCCAGCACTCCCACAAGTAAAAACATCAAAAGTTTTATTCCATGTTAATCATTTGTCTAGCGTTTTACTGAGGCATCTTGGGCCTACCAGAAAAACTGACTGGAAGAGCCCACAGCTTTCAATTCAATATTATCATGTACATCAGGATTCATAATAAATGATAAGTCAGTTTCATAGAACATTATATATGAGCCAATTGACCTTAAGTTATTCCAAGGAGATGGAGCTAGGAAAGCTGCAAATGTTAAAAAGATGCTTTTAGGGGCCAGGCCAGGGCCAATCAATGTTGTGGCTCACCAGTAAAACCCGTGGTCCTCTGGTGAGCCCTATGGTCCTCTGATGGGCCAGTTGAACCCTGTTTTTGTAATGTCAAGATACTCAATTGATTTGGTTTTGTTATTACTGTAACTATTTTTTTTTCTTTATGTTTGGTTCTTTGTAATTAGGTTATTGAAATAATCAGCTCAAACATATAAAATATAAGCAAGCAATCCATGCACATTTTTAATGCTTATCTGGTTATGTGCTTTGATGTGTCAAACAATAGATGTAGATTGTAATCTATTATAGAAATTCAGGGAATGGTAAACTCTTTTATATAAATTAAGTCAACCTCAATGTGAACCTTAATGTGCGTAAGGCCGTTCTGAGCTGCAGATTAAAAGGTGAAAGCTATTCTATCCTATTTTAGTTCTAGCTATCATAAATTGGTTCACACTGTTCTTATAATTCTTCCTGGTAGGGGAGAACATCATTAATTATTCTTATTAATTATAAATGTTTCATCGAAAAGGTAACATTAAAACTTAAAATCTAAGGGCACATATTTGTTAATAGAAAACTTACCCAACACATTATGCAGTTTTATTGATTTGCGCAAACCTTTAAAGACAAAAACAATTGATGAGTGATGAGGGGCGTATTCTTGTCTTATGATGAATTTATTTTAATTCACACCATTTTACAACCATAAAATAATTTGATGCTCTTTTAAAACCTAGCAATAGGCATGAACTGCAACACTGTATTTATTATTAATATTATTACTGTAATATCAGTAATGGATCAGTATGATTTACATAATATACAAAATATCTATTAAAAGATGAAAATATTATAATTGCCATGTTTCCTACAATTTTTGTATATGTTAAATGACATAACTATACTATCCATTCATTTTCCAGCAATACTTTACTATTTTGTAATATCTGTTATATATATTTTTTTGTATCCTAATTATCTTTTCCCCCTGCCTCCCCTTTTTACCATATTCACAGAAGAAAAAGCTCAACTAATGAACATAAATGTAATGATATACAGTATGACATTATTTTATTAATTATTCATTTATAAATACCCCCTGTATATTTTGTATGCTTTATTTTCCATCAAACTCATAAAAACACATTTACGGTATATATTTCATTTTTTATTAAGAAATCTAAATGACAAATAAATATCTTAATATAAATATATAAACACAAGTATTCAATCTATTTTAATACTTACTTGTTTGCAACTATGTAAACAATACTTTATTTGAAATCAAATTAAGTTCACAAATCAGTGTTCAGCCAATGGCCTTGATCAATGTTGGACTGCTCACCAGGACATACTGTAGGGAAAATTCCTGGTGGGCCTAGACCTTAGTGGGTTTTTCTGGAGCTTCGTACTGCTCTATTAAAGCATAATCCTGAAGGTAGTGTAAGTAAGGCAAAGGTTTATAGACAATAAAGTTAAGACACAAAGAAATCCTAGAAACCAAAGAGGGGAATAAAAAGACAAGAAAAAGATCTTTATCAGCCCCTGATCTCTCAGTTTCCTTGTGGGTCCCTGCTCTTCCTTTTTTTTTGGTAAGTCCCAGCTCCTTGATAAGTGTTCCTTTCATGAGAAAGGGGTCTGTTGCTCATTTTATGTTGAGCTTCCTTACATTGCATCCATGTATCCACTAATCATGGGTCCTTGGCCAAGTAATGCCCACATTGCATTGTGCATCTTCCCCATGAGACGCTACCACTGAGCCAGCATTCCCTCATTTCCACCGCTCTCTGGCTGCGACAGATACTTTCTTTTCCAACTCATCCAACTAACCAAAAAAAAACATTTTTTTAAGTATCTATATCCATCTCTGTCATCAGAACTTCCTTTCTTCTGCACCACTCATCCTACCTTACCTGTGAGGGTGGGAGGGAAGCTGTTCTTTCCATCCTTAGTACTGCCCCTCATTCCTATTTGCTCTTCCTAAAAGCACCCTACTCCCGATATTTCCAATCCCTCCCTCCACACCTGTCAATCACCCCCCTCTGTCCAATAACTTATTTGTTTTCTATGGGAGGTTCTTATCAACACAGAGAGCAAGAAAACAAAATATAAAATATAATTTTGCACTGATAATATAAAAATTACTGTGTATAGCACTTTGACCCACATGCTTGATTTATTATTTCAGGGAATTATTTTTACTATAATCATTTCAAAATGAAGTAGGTTGTCAGTCTTGTAAAGCAGTACTGGCTAGACACAGTATTCAATTCACTGAGATGCAGTTGATGTTTTTTGTGTTTGCTTTTTATATTCACATATTATTATAAATGTGAACAAGCAGATTGGAGTGCATCTTGAATAAGTGGTAATATTGATGCATTTCGTTGGCGTATTTGACAGTTTTTCTGTTTTCACCATCCCACAAATATTAAATACATTGTGTTCGGATGACTTCTTCAGAAATGCAATAATGTAAAACATCTCAAGATAGATCAATACATTTACCTGCAGTCCTAAATCTAATGAAACATGTGATAATTTTGAAGCCCATGTACAAATGTTTTGTGTATTTAACCTATTTATTTTATTTTTAAGGAAGTGGTAGGATTACATTTTAATTGATCCCTTTTAATCCAGCTGATATGGAATGCGTGTAACGATATTTCGCTGGTATGGAATGAGGATGCGCTGGAGTAAAAAGATGAAAGAACCGAGGTATACCTCGCGTAATATTGTTTGATAAGTTAATACCAGCGAAATATCGTTACATCTATTCTTCTTAAAGGCAGCTTCATTGGCAGACTGACCTTGGAGGACTTCATGCAGGAGGACCAGTAACTTCATACAGGTTCCTAACTACATACACAAAGAACCAATTGACTTTTGGACTTTTTCATATACACTTTCACATCATATTTGTTAATTGCAATTTTACTGTGATTTGTTACAATTGTGTAGGCGCTACACCTTGGATCCCCATCCATTTTTACTGATATGGAATGCTATTGCTCAAAGCGTGTCCACATTACCATGGTTTAATAATTTTATATAAAACCAGTAAATTGGCCAATCAAATAAAAATAAGTTAAAAAGGCTGGGCCATCAATAAAAAAGTTTGTTTTATTAACCCTGTTAATATATTAGCAGACATACTTACATATATAACCTACACCCATAAACTACAAGTTTGTAGGTTACGCTGTAATAGTTAAATAAGAAATCTATTAGGTGTAATTCCTGAAAGTCTTCACAAACACATTAATCTCACATAAAGGTGTGTATTGGTGTCCATTTGCCACTTCCATAACTCTACGTATTCAATGAGACATGTTACGGTGGAGACAAAGTTACAGACCTCTTTACATGAACTAAGAATTGAGTGGCACTGAAAGAGGATGTAAAAATCACTTGTAATGTAGGAGACTATAACATGACTTCAATAATGGTGATCAAAGTCTGACAAATTGGTGACACTGTTTTTTTGTGTGATCAGTCCTGCCTATTGATAATATGTAGTCATAATAATAAAGATATTGTGAAAGCGATATTGTCTCCTTTAAGAACGTCCATGTTAAAATGACATTACTTCACTATGGCTATTTAGGCTGATTTTTCTTCAATGTGAATCCACAGCTGTTTGACTGACTATGCCTTACTATGCTATAAATAGCATTTGCAGCCATTCATTTCTTTCGCAAAGAAAATATGTTGAGTATTGAATATGGAGAAGCCATTTTGCCTCAGTATGACCATAGGGACACAAAGCAACTTTTCACTTTTGAAAAAATAACACCTTCGCTTTTTTTTTTTTTACATTCACTCTTTAATAAATTATCCCCTTCAGTATATCTAAAAAAGGGGGGAAATTCAAAAACAGGGTCAAACTTTAAAGAGGTCTAGTAACCCTATAGCAACCAATCAGAGGTTGGATTTCACAATTTTAGCTTTCTACTACCAGTGAATGGATACTTCTGATTGGTTACTATGAGTAACTAGATCTCTGTAAACAGTTGCCCATGTTAATGAATTCTCTTGGTTACTTTTTGATTATTGTTTTAGTAATGTGAAATTGATAGGTCGCAGTCCAAAAAAGGTTGTACACCTCTACATCATTGAATTTACTGGTTGGTCATTAAGCATGACATGGAAACTTAATTAGATGGAATAAATTGCACAGAGTAGCATTAAACACATTAGTTTTATGATTAGAAGATAAATGAAGACATAGGTAAATGGCAAATAACTGTAGGGGGTTCTCTCTACAACTTTTATATCTTTTCTTAACGATTATTTACTAAATTATTTTAAATTTAAATAAAAAAAAAGCTTAAAAAAATATATCAGATTTAAAGGAGCAGCAGCGAGATAAAGATGATAATCCAATTTAGCTTCTGGACATTTTCACTGAGTTCAAGGGGAGTGGATGCGATAATGCATTTTTAGAACCTATGACTTATTGAATATAAAATTTATGAGCACAGACATGCGGGTTTATGAAGCAGCCATTGTACTGTAACATCGGAAGGGCATAAATAAATTAAAGGTTGTACAAGATAGGATTATAAATATGATCCATAGCCTACACAGAGTAAGCAATTTCCAGATCATTGTCCGTGTGTTTGTATCCCCTCGCACTCAGCTTAACCAAGCTCAGCACATTTTCTGCAATTTGTAACAATTTTAATATAGATTCCAGGCTCAGAAAAAAAATAAATATCAAAGCCACTGGAGGGGACTGCATGGTATGCAGATTCAGCACAAAATGCATATTTTATTTAGTGTGTCAGTTTATCTATTGTACCTGTGATGTGCCTGTACTTTCTTATTCCTTTGTACCTTGATAGTGATATTCACCGATCTTGACTTTGCTAAAGTGGAATATATGACATGTTTATTTCCCTGATAATCAGGGAGATGAATCTCTTAATTTCTGAACAGCTGTTTGTCCGTTGTTTCTCATATATTCTTATTCCATCCGACAACATATTTTCAGAGTATTTCTGTTGGCTTTACAGATTTCAGTTCTGCTAAATCTATGATGATGTAATACACATGTAGAAAAGCATTGCCTGTTTATTAATGGTCAAAGTATAAATTATTATTTTTAGTTTTGATAATACAAGAAAGTTGTGTTTCTAAAGTTTGGGTGACATATATTAAGAGTGGAAAATCCATGAAATGGTTTGTCACTAGATTGTTAGCTCATAAAATTATAAAACCAAAACAATATTTGGGCAAAATCAGCAAAATCTATCTATCTATCTGTCTATATCTATCTATCTATCTATCTGTCTATATCTATCTATCTATCTATCTATCTATCTATCTATCTATCTATCTATCTATCTATCTATCTGTCTGTCTATCCATCCATCTATCCATCTATCTATCTATGTATAAGTACAATGGTGAATTTCAAATTTTATTTGGGACTTTATCATATTACAGTTCAAATTGTATGCAAAAATATCTGTATTTATGCTATATTATAGTCTAAATCAGCAGTTCTCAACCTGTGGGTTGCGACCCCGGTGGGGGTCGCACAACCATCTCACAGGGGTCAAGAACCACTGTGGATCCCGGAAGCGCTCACAGGTCCCATTTTATAAGGGTTCCTGCGTGGTGACATCGGCCCAGAATGTCACCAAGTGATCCGCGTATGTGATGACGTTCAGGCGAAACATCAGGCCATGATGTCAGGGCCAGGTGTTGCGGTTCTCAAAAGGTAGAGAACCGCTGATCTAAATTAATATATATATATATATATATATATATATATATATATATATATATATACTGTATATATATATATACAGTATATAAAATAATAACCTGAGAAGTTTGATTTCTGTTTTTATTTATTTATTTTTATATCTTTGTGGTTGTTTTCCTCTTTGCTCATATCAGACAATATAATATATATATAAACTGTAATAATATAAATATAAACTGTATTCAAATTAGTAATAATTCCCAGTTTTGCTCTCTTTGTGAGTAGTTTTTACCCTCCTGTATAAATTTGTCACAGTTTCATCTTATTGCCTGATGAAGCTTGCATTTATCATTTATTCTGTTAGCCAATAAAAGGTATCACCTATACTCTCGTCTTTTGTTTTTACTCTCCCTAAGCGTAACAATACGTGACTTTATAGGCTACCTGAGTTTTTTGTCAGCCTGAAAGGTAGCCCCTACTCCCCCTAGTATTTATCACTGTAAGTAGGTTTAGTTCTTGGCCTTTTGGCTAAGATCTAATGTAGAGCTGGGCTTACCTAATTACTTCCATAGGGAAATAATTGGGTTTAAAACCATAACCAAGCCTTGCACTTTTGCTGGTTGTGGTTGCAAGGACATTCAATAGGATGTCCCTGAGTGCAGCAGACAGCTGTAACAACAGAATAAGCATACAATCAGCTTTGTTTGGCAGCCCAGCTCCTCCATATGATTTTGTTCTGGTGTAGTAGCATTGCCTAAGAAGTTTAAGACTGAGGCTACATGGCTATTGCTAAAGGAATGCTTTTCATTGTAAGTGGGTTTAGAGCTGGGATACCTAATTACTTCCATAGTGCTATGTAAAAATTGGGTTTGTTCCTGAGTGCAGCAGACTGCTGTATTGGTCGACTCGATACTATCGAGTGATGTGATGATGATTATCGACACAATTATTGTAAAATCATGGAATCATCGAGAACACCTGATAATTGTAATAATCGTGCCCATTTTAACTTTTCTCGATATCATCGATCAACGCTACCTATGAGCACTTTGGCTCTCCTTTCATTTGTGTTGGAATTTTACAGAGTTAATCCCATTGCAAAGTGTTAATGGACAAATCCAACCCTGGTTCATCTCTATATACTGTACTGAATCTATCTGTTGATTATTGTAAATTTTACTCAATATGAATCTACTGTACATTCTTTTTTTTTTTTTTTGGTATTTCGATTCCTTAAGTTAAATCCTTTAATGTTCAATACATATCATACACTGAAATGAATTCAAATATATGCATAATTCATAAACAGGTGTTACATTTTCAAATTTCTCATTTTCAGTCACCTCTTTGATGATATAATTTGAATTCATTCACGTTAAATACTCTACATTTTTCATAAACTCATTTTCTTTGATAGTTTTAGATGCCCTGATTTTTATGGATCAGTTTAACCTACATTTCTACTAAAATATGTTCTAGATTATGTTGTATTAGGTAGGTTGGCAGCACTGATGTTCATTTAATTGTTTGTTTGCATATAATCATCTTTTTCACTGTAATAAAGGTCTCATAATTAATCTTAATTCTTTGCTTTTGATAAAAGCAAAAGATATGTCACATCTGTTCTGACTTTGGAATCAGTGACCTTGGCAAATACTGATGTTATGTTAGGTTTTTTGAAACTGTGTGATATATATAATGCATTTTTATTTGTAAACAATTACACTATGTGATGCACACAAGAAAGAGAAGAACAATTTATGCATGGAATACATTTTTGGGCATATTTTATTGAATAACATAGAATTATTTTGCCAAGACAAAATTTTACATTATGAGAAACATGACTATTTAATAAATTGCTATGATACATAAGTTACAGTGTACTGTCTCACAGCTTGCACAGGATGCATATTTATACACTGGATCACATCAAATATTTATGAGTTATAGTGTTTACTAAGTTTCTAAATATGACTTTACAAAAGTGTAGTTTTGTTTCCTTAAGTGGTAAACCACTTTTTGAAATACTAATGAGGCTGTCCCATGAAGAACCCTACTAAATTGCAGGGGCCCAATGTCCTTGCTAGCATCCTATCAGTGGCAAGAAGCCCCTTCACCTTCAGTTAAAGGGGTGAAATCACCATAGTGCAAAGTGAGGTTCGGATCCTTCGCCTCACTTCACACAGACTGTTATGCGCTTGCTGATGTTCTGCACACGGACATCAGCGAACGCTTTAAAGGGATTCCAGTCTCAGCAAGACCACTCGAGTGGTCTCGCCGAGACTGGAATCCCTTTAAAGCATTCGCTGATGTGTGTGTGCAAGACATCAGCGAGCGCATAACAGTCTGTGCGAAGTGAGGCGAAGGATCCGAACCTCACTTCGCACTATGGTGAATTCCCCCCAAAGAGCCAGCATTCCCATTCTACTGTAGCTAAAAGTGCAGAGCCATCTGAACTGAACCAACCACCTGCAGTGTAACAGATACTATAAGCTCTCTTGTACAATGGTATTTCTAAAAGAGACAGTGAATGAAAGAAGAAATATCATTCTGTAAGATATCGCATTATAAAGTGGGTATCCTGGAGGACATAAGTGCTTATGAATGCTACTCACCTGCGCAAATTACCAGATCTGAGGTAATATTTTCTTATCTACCTGGAGATCAAAGTCTTCCTCTTCAAGTAGTAGCGCTGGTTTTCACGTATTTAATTATTTAATGCTTAAGGACTGATTTACTGTATGCTTATGAATGGCACATATAAGCCAATGACCCAGCACTTTGTATTACTGCACTTTTTACCCACCCATTTGTGTGGAAGAGGGTTCTTCATACTCTTGTTTTAATGGCTGCCTGGCAGAGGGATATAATGCTTTATGTTTCTATACTTGGGATTTACAGTTTTTACTATTAATACAATTGTATCATTTTAAGCATTTCTCCCATGTTTGTATAGTAATTGTATTGTCAGTTTGTCCAGCACTGCATTGTCTCATTTTCTATTAATAAAATATGCATACATACATAGTAACATAGTAACATAACATAGTAACATAGTAACATAACATAGTAACATAGTAACATAACATAGTAACATAACATAGTAACATAGTTTATAAGGCTGAAAAAAGACACAAGTCCA
>WMED01018935.1:0-12566 GCA_019650415.1 Pipa parva | reverse complement strand
TGAACAAGGGACAGGGAGACATAGAAAGGGATGTAATATTCACTTATATACAGTTAATGGTACATAAGGTCAATGTACAAGTATTTCACTGGTGGAATTTGTGTCACTGCACATTTTACTACTGTCCACTGACTACACCACATAATGCTCCTGTCACCATTATTTTCATGGAAATCCAAGGAATTTGCACTTTGATGAACAAGCCTTTGAGTGGTTTGCAAGCATAACTTTGGGAATGTAACAAACATCATTGTGGCTGAGCTTAACCCCCAGTAATTAAATTGGTGATAAATTGTTTATAGACGCAGAGACTGTTTGCTTCCTGACAATATCCCTGTAAAACCTGTATGATGTTCCTTCCACCTTTACCCTTGGAATACATTATACAGCTTTGGTGTCTTTACTTTTCCTAAGTAGACCTTTTGATCTACAGAGTGTAATGTACCGATCCTGCTGGGAAGTATTTCCTCTCCTTCTTTTACATTGTTCTTGTAGCTGAATCCCTAAGTGCTGCTGGGTGTCACTTCTTCCGAGAGATCTGTAAACTATCGGCTGCTTTCTCAATTAAAACCATCGCTTTAAGGTCATTGGTTATTTATAAGGTGTTTCCTCCCTAAAGAGAAAATGTTCCTGGGCTTAATATGACCATCTGTAAGAGAGGGTTGTGAGTAATGTGTCTGTAAGTAGATGTTTCCTTTTTATGGTCTGTGTCAATACTAAATTCTGTGTTATTTGTCTGGGATTTAGGACCTCGTTGATTTAAAGGTGAATAGTCACGTATATCTGTGAATTCACATCTATTCGCCACTTCGCCTTGTTTGCTTATTGAGCAAACTCTGTGATCATTGCGATCTTACAGAGCTCTTCGCATTACTCTGCATGCGCATGCAGAGGTACTTCAACTATTGACTAAGCGGAGGAGTGTTTGGAAGGAGCAAATGCAACTAGGGGATTTATTCATAAAAGTCTGAACAGTCGCGTATATGCCGATATTCACGTCTATTCATGACTTCTCCAACTCCACTTATTCAACAAACTCTGCGATGTGACCAATTTGCGACCAATTCTGATACTTACTCCAGTCACGGACTTACAGAGCTCTTCACAACAATTTGCGTGCGCGTGCACAGATAATTCGGCTATTCAGCATGTGACAGAGTCTGTCGAAGGAGTGGATTCTGCAGTGCATACTGCTCCGAATTCCCGTTTGCCATTGCCACAAAAGAGTGGCGAATCGAAGGGTTTGATGGCAGGGCTCCAGAGTTGTGCAAGGCAATTATTCATTCAAAAGTAACAATGGCAACTGAAAAATAAGTATTTTTCACTTATGTACAGTTAGTGGGATCTGATGAGACTGACATCACTACCCTTCACTGGAGTTCTTCTCACTCCACCTGACTTCTCATCCTACTTATAGTGCAACTGCCTAACGCCACACTACACATGCGACTGCATCTGATGCTGTCCACGGCTTCATGAATAAGGAGAAGTGAATTTGCGACTTCCTAGTCGAATTGACATGAACAGACGTGGAGACACTATGCAAGGCGAATTCGGACTTTGATGAATAACCTCCTAAGGTATACTGCTCTGAATTCACCCATTTGACATCACCACTTCAGACTGGTGAATTTGGGGGCTGATGGCAGGGTTCAGCATTTTACTTCCAACTGGCTGACTACACCACACAATGCAACCGACAGCGATTGCTGTGGTCCACTTGTTCAACAAGTGTAATTGCAGCTTAGTTAATAATAAGAAGCGAATCCTCGATTATTTTGGAGATGTGACTCGAATTGTAGTGAGATGAATTCTGCAGGTGAATTCATCCTTTAGTCAATGAGACCCCAGCAGCCATATAAAACTCTGGGTCCAGTGCTTACTGTTGGTGAACTGTCAATCAATCCAAACAATTGAAAATTCAATTTAGAATTTGCTACATCACAAAGAAATGAATATATTTTTTACTAAAGTATCTGTCGTCACAACAGTACGCCCTTTCTTTCATCTATGTACCACAGTAAAACCTGTTCTCATCTGTGTCCTTGTACATGTATGTATATGTGTGCATGTTTGTATGATAATATGCCATATATTTATATATGTGTGTGTAATATTAGTGTGGTTGCTTGTAGTTTCCACAATCCTTTGCACAAAAGTAAACCTTCTGAGTCAGTTACATCAATACTTGCTCTGGGTTAGCTTATTCCAGGCTCATTGATAGGAGTAGAGGTTGGTGTTGTAAAATGGGGGT
Organism: Pipa parva; assembly: GCA_019650415.1. Taxonomy (NCBI): domain Eukaryota; kingdom Metazoa; phylum Chordata; class Amphibia; order Anura; family Pipidae; genus Pipa; species Pipa parva. Next base: position 10,312 of record WMED01018935.1, on the reverse strand, counting down.
GCAACAATACACAAAATGGTTTGCCAGGGGCTATAGTCATGCAAAATGTGCAAATGTGTGGGGAAATATGGCATTGATATTTTGCATGACTATAGCCCCTGGCAAGACATTTTGTGTATTGTTGCACCCCCATGTGGAAAGTACAAGCAACCATAGCTTGCTGATGTCTACCAGAGATTTGAATATACCCCTGTTAAATATGTAGGGTATATTCAAATCTCTAGTAGACATCAGCAAGCTATGGAAGGAATGTCCTTGTGTTAACATTTACATGAGTTAACAGTGCCAGGACTCTCAATGGCAGTTTAGGTTTGTTCAGCCATAAAGTGCTGCTTTTAGGTAGTGAATGCCCTTTGTATACCTGTTTTACGAATCATTGATTGTTTTCTTTCCAGACAAATGATTCCACTCCTCTGCATCTGGCTGCAGCAGGGGGCCATGTAGAAGTAGTGAAGGTCTTGTTAGAGACTGGGGCATGTGCATCTGATGAGAATGGGGTAAGGTAAATCTTCCACTCATGTCATGGTTTGCTTTTAATGTAAAAACTTATGTGAACAAATGTCCTCAGTAACTGGAAAGCTTGGGACCCACCAGCAAAAAATATCTAAAAATAAGAAAATTATTTTTTTTTTTTGTGTCCTTTCTGCATATGTTTGATAGGAAGGAATGACCGCGATACATTTGGCAGCTAAAAACGGACATATTAATGTTCTTGAAGCATTAAAAGGCAGCGTTTCATTCCGTATTACCAGTAGCAAGGTAAGGCCTTCACACTTGCGTCTACAATTTGCACTCGGCCTCCATCGTTTATTATTATTTTTGAGGGTTTCCAGCTGGGCTGGTAGCCAAGATAGAGAGGATGCAACCTCTAGAGAAAAAATATTAAATAAATAATATTAAAATGTAGAGTAGCATAAACCGAATGCTGAGGTAGAGTCACTAATGGCAGCAACCATCAGTTAGTGTAAAATTTCACTACAGTAGAAAGGTAATAAAACTCCTCTTTTGGAGAAGATCAACTCCAAACCATCTGACACTACCATCAACATCATACCTAAACACTTTACAATCTACAAATTGACTATATTAATACCCTGCTTCATGCTAAGCATTGTGGGAAACATCTCACTCGCTCCTTAAGTATAAATTACCCATCATCCCCTCCCCCCAAAAAACATAAAAATAAAATAAAAGGAAATTCAGATTTTCCTAAAAGATTTAAGCTTTCACGAAAGCCTTGTGAATTTTTATGGAATGTGCTAGACTGAATTAGATTTTATCGTGTGTGTTGTTAATAAACATTTGACTTTTTGTGAAATCAGTTGTGACCCATTGGGACATTAATATAAACCATTTCATTAGTGAAAATCAGGAAACCAGTTTAAACCTGTAACTTACTGCGGCTGATATGGTTTTTATGTAGTCAGAGTAATGATATGTTACTGAGAGCTTCCTTGACTAAAGTCTGAATAGTCACAGAGAGCTGTGAATTTGCATCTATTCTCCACTTCCCCATGTTTGCTTATTGAGCAAAGTCTGCGAAGTGGTGAATACGCTACCAATTTGGCATCTGCGCAAGTCACAAACTTACGGAGCTCTTTGCATCATTTTGAATGCACATGCCCAGTTTCTTCTACGATTGACTAAGCTGCGGAGTGGTGCAAAGGTGTGAATGCGACTAGTGGAACTGCCTCTGAATTCCCCTGTTTGGAATCGCCACTTCAGACTGGGGAATTGGAGGGCTGAGGGCAGGACTTCAGTGTTGCGTAAGGTGAATATTCTTTCAAAAGTGACAAAGGCGACTTCGACTAAGTGACAACATAACCTAGGGACAAGGTGACATAGAAATAGAATATTCACAGAATACAGTTAGTGGAATATGGTGAGACTGATGTCACTGCCCTTCACTTGTCGAATTCGCATGAATTCTCATCCTACTTATATCCGACTGATTACACCGCAACAACAGAGATCACCGCTGTCTGCTGGTTCGACAAGCGTATTCTTCACTTAGTCAGTAGTGAGAAGTGAATCCGTAACTATTTTGGTGATGTGACTCAAATTGAAGTGAATTTGACAGGTGAATTTGCACCTTAGTCAATGAGGCTCTAAACATCTAAGAATTAAAGATGAATGTTTCTGCTACCCCATACACACATGTAACGTTCCGCTATATCACTTTACATATTCTCCATCTTTCCTCTACAGACTGGATTCACAGCGCTCCATGTGGCTGCACATTTTGGACAACTTGATTTTGTTAGTGAAATTTTGACCAAGGTTCCTGCAACAATAACCAGTGAATCACCGAAACCAGTACCGGACCTGTTACACCTGAAGGATAAGGATATGGAGGTAGGACTGTAAATGAGTATGATTGTGGATTATAAATCATTATACTGTAGGAACCATGTCTAGATCCAGTTTTCCGACTGGACAATGATTATTAATTATTATTATTATTATTATTATTATTAATGTTTTCTATGGTACTTTAGATAATATATATACATGAAGTGCTCAAAAGAGCTCAGTTTTTAAAGCTAAATAACTAAATATCATATTTTATAGACTCATGTGAATTCACCGCTTTTCCAAATTTAAGGGGGTTATTCACTAAAGTGAGAATTCGACTGTTGAATTCTCAAACAGCGGATTCCCATAGCAAATCTATGACAATTGCCACATTGTAAAGTCACAACAATTTTTTAAAGGTAAGATTGCGACAGTTTTCCCATAATAAAGTCGCGACTGTGACAATATTCAAATTGTAAAGATGCGACTGCGACAGTAGCAGCCTATTGCGACTGTCTTTATCTGGCGAATTTACACCTATACGCAACAATTCAGACTTTAGTGAATAACCAACCCCCTGAATATTCACAAAGATCAATGTTTTCTGCACATGGTTGATTTACAGTTCATGACATTACACCAACTGCATATTTAAACAACACTTAAGGCCGAAATGTATAAAATTCGGAAAAGCTGTTTGCGCTTTTCCGAATTTAATAACTCGGGAGAATGCTTTGAAGTTTCTCCCGGTAAGTATCGCGAGATTTGCATGGTGCGGTACTTGCTGTGAGAAACTTTTTTTATTGGATATATACATGGAAAGGTAGCTATACTGTATGGCTACTTCTCCATGGATATATTTAATTAAAAAAAGTTTCTAACAGTAAGTATCGCATGATGCAAATCTCGCGATTCTTACCGGAAGAAACTTCAAAGCATTCTCCCGATTAAAGTCGGAAAAGATGAAAAGGCTTTTCCGACTTTAATAAATTTCGCCATAGGGTGAGAGGGAGAAATTTACAAAACTCAGAAAGGTTGAAAAAACTAGATCAAAATGATTCAACTGGAAAAAATCAATAAAAAAAAATCAATCAATATTTTTCAGACACCAGTTTTTACCTGGAAAAGGTCGAAGACCTTGTAAATTTTTCCCTTAGTTTCTATTCTCGGTGAAAGTGACAGCACTTCGAGTATTTGCCTTATAAAAGTGGTGAATTGGGGAGCTTATGGTATGAATCTTTTTACTAAATGGGCAACATTTCACTAGAAAAGCCAATAAGAGCGAGGCATTGTCTGCCAATGAAACTGATGTAAAAACAATTGTTGTTATTTATGCAACTCTTCACTGCAAAAATACTAGCATCTAAACTGAAACAATGGTGACAATGGATGTGATTTCTAGTATAGCACAGCATGGTATTGTTTATTATTGTGACTTGTCAATGAACAGTCAGTGAAACCAGCAAATTCGAAACGCATCTTACTGAATTTGCTACTTTAAAGTAAGTCCGATGATTAATGAGTAGCCAATTTACACATGTAGGGACACACAAAGCTCTGTAAATCTGCGCCTTTTGTAAATGTCCGAACTGAAATCAAATTCTCCATATTATAGGGTTTAATATAAATAAGCCTATTTGGGGTAGTGGCGAATGGATGTGAATTTGTACCAAAGTTTATGTGACCATTCTGATTTCTGTGAATAAGTCCAATGGGCCTTTACCATTTTTTTCAAATAATTTTTTATTTTCATTCTTATTAATTTTGTGCTTACTGTTTCTAAATGCAATAATTTAATCCAACAATCAATTCACTTGTGGGACTAAATCAATTTCAACTCATATTTTATTCTTGACTGACAGCAACATATTTTATCCATGAGAAGATACGTTGTTTGGGTTCAGGAATCCCAGTAGGAAAACAAATAATAATAATAATACATAATAATAATAATACACAGACAATAAGAATAAACCGATTATTTTGTAAAAACATTCATAGATCTTTTTGAAGATACTGTTGGTTGAAATAAACCGATAGCTTTTAGTGATCTAGTGCACACTCTATAAATAGCCTTAAATACATTCTGAGCATTTGTTTTGTTATTTTAGTCTGAATATACCCCTTTGCATCTGGCATCTCAGTCTGGCCATGAAAGTCTAGTTCGGCTTCTATTAAACTATCCTGGTGTCCAAGCAGATGCTGCAACCACTCATCAGGTAATGTTCAGAAGCCATGATCATTTGTGTTCCTTATTTAGTGGGATGTTCATCTTTGGTCTTTAAATAACCTCCACACACAGGGCCTCATTGACGAAAGTAAGAATTCACAAATTCACCTGTGAAATTCACTTCACTACAATTCAAGTCGCATCACCAAAATAGTCACCGATTCACTTCTCACTATTGACTAAACGGCAACTAGTCTTGTCAAACAAGCAGACAGCGTAGATTGCTTGCAGGATGCATAGTGTGGCGTAGTTGGTCGGATGTATGGACTCCTGCTATCAACTATTCCCTGATTCGCCAATATGAAGCCGTGAAATCACGCAGGTGTGAATTCAGAGCAGTATACTGCAGCTTAGCCAATAGCAGAAGTACCACACAAAGTGATGCAAAGTGCTCTGTAAGATCATGACTATCATAGTTGCCAAAATTTGTTGCGTATTCACCACATCGTACAATTTTATCAATAAGAGAACATGGGGAAGTGGGTAATAGATGCAAATACAGAGCTTTTTTTTGCTCAGTGGCAATCCAGTTGAATACCTCTCAATCTACCAGGGGGATGGGGGGAAGGATCAGCACCGCTTCACCCCCATAGCAGTGACATCACACGCACACTGCCCAATCTCCAATGATTGGCTGAGTGTCAGTGAAGTGGGGTTTAATGCAAGCTATATGCAACTATTCAGCCTTTAATCAATGAGGCCCATATTCCTAGTACGGTGTATTTATGTGGTTACATATGTGATTTTATCTGTTACCAGAAGTAACACTTAGTTCCAAAAATGATAACAGTTTGTCTTACACAAAATAATCTAGAATCACAATCAAAAGGTATTGTAGACATATTTATAAATATTGATATTAAAGGTTTATGGATGGAAAACTGCAGTATAAAATGAGATTTTCCTGAAAATGTATTTTTACAGATTGGAAGTTCCAGGACTTTCAGTTTTATTAAGGGTAAATGTAACTTACTTACCCCTTAGTGGGGGTTCATGTGTTCTATAAGAAATATTTTTTTTTTGTTAAATCAATAAATAAAAATAGATTTAAATTGAAAAGAAAATAGTATTTGTTATATGAGACATTATTTTCCTGACAGTTGTTTCTGACACAATAGCAATGTGAGATTTTACATTTGCTGCCTGAAAAAGTATTAATGTTCATAGTGTAATGTAGTTGTTACTATGCAGTGTTTAGATTAATTTCCATTCACTGGATAAAACCTTCCCCTCTTTATGCCATTTTGTGTGCCACAATTCTTTACTGATCGCCAAAAATTGGGTTTTTTGGAAATTTTGATATTTACCTATGTGTTCCAAGCTGAGGGCCAGCCATTAGTTTGAACATATATCTGTTTATCATTGATTGGGACCAGATCAAATATTTATCTTTATTATAGCACTTTAATCTGCTTTTCAGGGCTCTACACCAATACATCTTGCTGCTCAAAATGGCCACACTGCAGTTGTTGGTCTTCTCCTAAGTAAGTCAACATCTCAACTCCACATGAAGGACAAACAAGGAAGAACCAGCCTACACCTTGCTGCAGCAAATGGCCACATTGAAATGATAAGAGCCCTCATTGGACAAGGGGCTGAAATCAACATAACTGATAAGGTAGTCTGCTATCGTGATTAATAAATTATCACAGTCTTAGTACAATTCTCCAGATGCGGATACATGTTAAAAACAGTAGAGTGTAGAACTGTGTTAGCCATAGATATAAGCGGAGGTATTAATTACACATCTGATGACTCTAAAGAAGACTAGGATAGATTAAGAAGTAGTATAAACCAATACATTTAGACCTACAGTGGTAGACTGGATTTAAAACAGATTGACTTTTCATTGTACCTGTGGTTTTAAATGTTCTCTGAAGATATCTTTTCATCTCTTTTTACAGTGTGATCAGTGTTTCCACATTAGTCAGTTCTTTAATAACAATTTTTTTTTCTTTTTAATTAATATCTCTGTAGAATGGTTGGTGCCCTTTACATTTCGCTGCCAAGTCTGGTTTCTTAGGTACCGTTCGATTCCTTGTAGAATGTGGTGCCAGCATAACCCTTGAATGTAAATATGGAAAGACCGCCATCCAGTATGCGGCTGCGGACAACCACCAGGATGTAGTGAGTTTTCTGCTGAAAAAGAACATCAATACATTAAAACTCACAGAAGATCGAAAGGTATTCCTTAATATTACTACTGCAAATGTGAACAGACGTTGAAATACACTGTATACTCATAGGGGCAGGCCAAAGCAAGGCCCCAGTGTAGGCCTCATGGGACCAAGTAGGAAAGAGCTCAAGCTGCTCAACCATATTATTTAGGAAAGAACTTCCATTTATTGCAAAGTGAGCAAGACATAACACATGATGTTTTAAGTGGCCAAGCCTCCCTTCATCAGGTGTAATGACTGAGAGTTGATCATCTACCTTTCCATTTAGAGATGTCTACACTGTAGACAAGGTGAAACAGGATTGAGTAATTGACCAGTAGCTCGTGTTTGGTAGATATCTGTTCCACAAGCGAATCATTAGGTAAATTAGTTATTCAGACAGACTCAACTTTGTGGCAAATGCTTTAAAAAAGTTTCCCAAGCAAAGATTTAAAATAACCTATAGCATGAAGACAAAAGTAACATGTCTTGCATGCGCAGAGGTGTCTGTTTATTACATAAAGATCTGTCTAAACCAATGAAAATAAATTCGATTTGTTGACTATACCACTCCTGAAAATTGAAGATCCCACTAAATGGGAAATTTTCAAGGAAATGACAGGGATTTAAACAACATGATAATCACAGCAGTAGAGTTATGCACCATGTTAGCCATAGATGCCTGATGAAGAGGCCTTAGGAGCCTTGAAAGCTTTGTTACCATCTGTTCCGTTAGCCAATTAAAAGTATCACTTATACTCCCTTCTCTATGGGTAATCATAGCAGAAATGCTTCATTTGATATTTACAGAGAGATGTTTCATTCTAGACAAATTTGTAGACCTCGTACAAACATTTATACGCACGGCATCAGAAAATATCATTCTTTAGAGACCTAAAGCAAAAAAATAAAAAACAGTTAAAATACTTACCTTATACAGAGCTGACTGATTACAGTCAAAGTATGAGCTGTGGTGTAATTAGCCGGCTCCCGATGCTTCCTTGACAGCGCTGGCTGACTGAGAAGCCAGCGAGCAGCTCCTGCCAGTTGTTTCACCGGCTTCATACATCATCACACTTCATTGTGGGGAGCGTCCTCATTGGCCCCCCCAATGAATGTGTTGATGTTTAATCCATTTTTCACCCGGGATGAACAAGGTGGGAGGAGCTTCGTGCTGGCTTCTCAGTGAGCCAGCGCTGTGAAGGAAGGATCAGGTGCTGGCTAATTACAGCACAGTTCATGCTGTGACGGTAATCAGTCAGCTCTGTATAAGGTAAGTATTTTAATGATACTTTTTTTATTTTTTTTGCTTTAGTTCTCCTTTAATACAGTTTTTTTTAAAATAGGTTTTTATTTGAAGTAACTTCTTGTTATATTTTGTTTTTCAGTTTCTCTTTGATCTTATGGTCTGTGGGAAGTTAAATAACAACAGGGTAATACAGGAGTATGTTTTAAATTCCACCGCCCCTTTGGACACTGCAGTCAAGCTTTCTAGGGCTTTTAACATCAATGCCTTGAAGGAAAAAGAAAGAGCAGTAGACCTTCTTAATGCTGCAAAATTCAGCGAGAATATGGCCACAGAACTCCTAACCATAGCTTCTGGGAGTATGAATGCTGGGTATATATTGAGAGCAGTGGATCACAGAAGAACAACCATACTGGACTGCTTAATAGAATGCGAACAAAAGGATGTTGTAGCTCATCCAGCTGTTCAGAAGTACTTGACCGAAGTTTGGTATGGAAACCTCGACTGGGCCACATGGAAGCTAGTTCTTCTCTTTTTTACATTTATAACATGCCCACCTGTCTGGCTTGTGTTTTCTTTACCTCTTAAGCACAGATTTAACAAAATCCCTATCATAAAATTTATGAGCTACTTGGCATCTCATGTATTCCTTATTGTGCTCTTTATATTGACCATTGTTTACCCACCACTAAACCCAATCTATGAAGCGCAGATGATTCCATATTGGAATGAGTGGTTGCTCTTAGCCTGGCTCTCAGGGATGCTTGTGTTGGAACTCACCCATCATGGAGAAAGAGCAGGTTTAGCCTGGATACGCGTCTTTGCTTTGGGATTTTCTGCTGTTGCGTTTCTCTGCCATTTGCTTGCATTTCTGTTTTCGGACAAAGATCGATTACACTGCCTTTTTGCCAGAAACATTCTACTCAGTGTGGCCATGACTCTATCATTTGTTCAGTTCTTGGAATTCCTCACTTTCCACCATCTTTTTGGACCATGGGCTATTATTATAAGGGATCTGATTAAGGATCTAACTCGCTTCGCTGTCATACTGGCATTATTTCATGTGGCCTTTACTATGCAGCTATCGTCTGTCTACCAACCTGTGTATCCAGAGTCCAGGGGGAACCAGACACTTAATGAAACTGAAGCAGGATTGAGTAATTACAATATTCAGGATCCTATTGATATTACAGTCCTGTTATTCTTTTCATTGTTTGGTCTTGTTGAACCAGAATGTCTCCCTTCACTCAACAGAACTCCACAGTTTACTTTTTTTATTGTCCGTTTTGTGTTTGGGGTTTACCTCATTGTTACATTGATTGTTCTGATCAACCTACTGATTGCTATGATGAGTGACACATACCAAAGGATACAAACACAGTCTGATACTGAATGGAAATTTGGAAGAGCCACGCTGATTAGGGATATGACCAGAAAGCCAGGAACACCCTCGCCTTTCAACCTTTTCACAAATTTGTTTTATTACATCAAGTTACTGTGCAAACACAAAGGTAAAATATGGAGCTTGCTCCAACTGTTCAGTGACCTATTTCTATCTGAAATATGCAAAGCAAGCCTTATTATTATTTGACCCTCTGATTTAAATATAGGCAAAAAAGGAAACATTTATCAAAGGTCAAAAATATTTTTACACCAATTTTTTACCCTTTAAAGGAGAATTAGAGCTCGCTGCTGACTGTTAGGAGTAATACTCACCCACGACCCAACTCCACCACTCTGCATCATCATCCGTTACAGTCGCCATCTTTCCTTAGGAAGTGGTGGCAGTCAGCTGGGCCTTTTTGGTGCACAAATCTTCGTGGACATTTTAGTGTAGTGGCAATGTATGCCGTTGTGGCATTGCGTCACAAACACGTTCCCAAGTTGGCACCTATTTAAGTTGACCTGATGCCAACACTGTTTCCCAATTATAGGATTCCTTTCGTGACCCTGGGTGTGCAGTATTCTGTTCCTGTGTATGACCCTGGCCTATTTACTGTTTATGATTGCCTGCCTCGACCTTCTGCCTTGTTTACTGACCTTGCTTATTTGCTGCTGTAGTGTCCAACCCCGGGTGTAATGTGTTAGTCCTGTCACGGGCCTAAGTAAGTTGCTGACATCCCTTGGGACTACTACAGTGAAAAGTGTAAAATAAAAAGAGAGATAAAAATAAGTTCCCTTGATGGATAAGGGTGGGATGTGCCCCCAATTTCCTTGCTCCAGTAGTGTGATCCTGGTAGTCCCCAAATGAGAGTCCAGGAGACAATATATTGAAGAACATTTGAAATCTTTACTTACTTTTCAAACATGCAAACAGGCAGGAACACAGCATCCTCTACGTTTAGAAGAAAGAAAGTTTCTGCATCTACATAGAAGGGGATTTTT
>WMED01018934.1:0-12566 GCA_019650415.1 Pipa parva | reverse complement strand
AAAATATTTAAATTAAATAATTAAAATATTTTTTATTCCATAATTATATTGTAATTAAAACATGCAATTCATTTTCAGACAGATGCATTTTTGAATAAATTGTCTTGTTATAAACCCTCATTCAGAGCTAAACTGTAACAAAAGGTTAAATAACACCCCAACACAGTTATCTTTAATCTGAAGTTCTCCAGCTGAAGTTGAACTACAGTCAGAAGCAGTCATTTGGATGCTGCACTTTAATAACAGCCACAGATCACAGATGACCTGGAAGGTAACACGTTATCCGTTTGCTTCCAGACAAATCCTTTCTGATTTCTAAAAATCCCAAGCAATTTACTGAACTAATCAGGGAGTTATCTGATTATGAATCATCCTGCTTGAGTCTCATTCATACTCAGTAATTAGGCAGAGATATACTACAGCAGCACTATATATATAATAAATGTAAAATGCAAAATGTGTAAATGATCTGACAGTATACAATGTTATAAATGCAATCATTTTCCAAGTAGCTGCGTTACAGACTTGCTCTAGTCGACACTGAATGGGTTAAATATGTGTATATTAGTCATGCCCACGCATCCCTATGCAGTCAGTTGTTAACAAGCTCTGCTTCAGAATCACTCAAAGCAATTGGACATGAAGCAGAAGTCAGAAATGGCACTCCCAATTATCACCCAATCCTCTAACACAGACACAAATACGCCAACATTGCATGTTTCCCAGAATTCCTAAAACAGCAGCACAGGTGACTCAGTAGCTACATGGGTAATACTGATGTTCCACCCCAGCATAATGCGCTACTGTGTGAATTTCTAAATAAGATGCATTGCTAGTGAGTCCCAATTAACTTATACCCTCAACTGCGCAAAAGAGAAGCACCCAGTCCATCAATAGTTTATGAAGCCTTTCAGAACATGTTCACAGCATCTAACAGGGAGGCAATGTTTCCTGCAGTCAGGGTTTGGCACTGGGATTTTACATACTCAGCACTCAATATGCCAATTTCTTCAGCCCTAGAGCACTGTAGATACATGGCATTACTGTAACAGAGGATTCTAGCTAGAGTCCAATAGCTTTGCCTACCCAATACATTACCATGCACCTTTTATGCATATGCCCAGTAAACATCCAGGTGCTTTTGAACTACATTTCCCATCCCTGCATTACACCAAATCATGCTTTCAAGCATCAAATAACACAGTGATCTTTTGTTCAATAAGTACTGCCTTCATTTGCATAATAACACAAAGATTCTAACCAATAGTGAGAAATAAAAACCGTAGGAGAAAGTTTTAATTCTACGCACTCTTAATAGTGCCACAGCTGCTTATAACACCCCTATCTTTCCGTGGCTCTTCCCTTGACTTTCCAGTCCTGCAAAAAAGAAAGGGTTAAATAGAGAATGTGCCATCGCTGGCAGAGTCAAACGTGTAAATAATAATAATAAAAAAAAAGATTGCGGATTGAAAAAGTCTATTGATTCTTTTTTTTCTGCACAAGATGTTCCATGCAGCAATGCACTGCAGAATCCCCGCTGGCTGCCTGCAGTGAATATTTCAGCTAACAACAGTGGATTTTTTTCCCCCCCTTTAAATCCCTATGTACAATTATGAACTCTATCCAAAACCATAACAAACAGAAACATTAACTCATTCACACATACCCATGTGAAGGCTTTCCAGACTCCAAAATCTTGCCATCTCCCCCTTGGCTACCATGCTGTTAGCCACAAATATGCAAAAAAAAAAAAAAGGGGGGGGGGGGGTTTGGCCTTTAAAAAAGAAAAAAAAAAGGAACACAGCTTTTAAAAAAAGGAAGAAAACAAAAAGATGCTTGATCAAACCGCTGTGATATTGCTACTGGAAAGAGCTTATTCATTCCTTGCATCTTCCATGACTACAGCTCAGACCACACAGACTAGAGGAAGCAGCTCAGTGCTACCCGTTGCTGTGAATTTCACTGCTTTCGTGACGACACCATGGGGTACTCTTAGGGAGGAAGGATTTAAAAAGAAAAAAACCACAATAAAAACATCAATATGAATGCAGTCTACTGCCTGGCAGCGTCCGCCAACAGAGCTGCTCACTGCCCACATGATGCAGCCAAACTCTCGCTTACTGTGATTAACTAAAACAACTGGGCTGAAAGCAAAGTTTAAAGGTTGTTCTTACAATGACAAATGAATGTCTGTGGCGCTGCGGGCGTAGACAAAATCGACCAAGACCCTTAAGCCTTTATTGATTACATGTGGGTCTGAGTTATTTCTTCGATACATCAACATCTATGTACTTTACAAATAATTTTTTAAAGGGGAAGTTCTCTTAAATGTGAAGGTTTACTTTGTGAATACAACTGGCCTAGTTTTTTTTCTAGTTAGTGTATAAATGTCATGCATTTCTAACAATATTGAAATATGTTGTTAAGGTCAGCTGCCTTAGCAAATGGCCAGAAGTTTACACAATAAACAGAAAGTTAAAGAGTTAAGTTTCTGAATAAAAGTTGGTTCCCATCACAATACTTATAGCAGGTGTCCCCCACCCTATACTTGCAAGGAATTAAATGGATTTCATGGGATATATTAATAAAAGCTATAACAGGACTACTATGTCCTCGGTTCCTTTCCAAAGGACTGATCGGGAGCTTGAATATCAATCAATAACAATAATATTATAATTTATATATACATTTCTATATATAAATAAGTATTGCAGTATTTGGCGATACTTTTTTTTAATGGACTAACAGTCTTTTTAAATTAACATGCTTTCAGGAGGTTTATTCTCCTCCTTTCATCAGGTTCAAGACAAATAGAGACAAGAAGGTATTCTACTAAGATAACGGACTACAGAAAGCAGACATAAATATACTTGTCATGAGGGGGGTTGGTGGTAGAATTCCTTGGTACAGAGAAACTCATGGTTTAAAAACAAACATAAATAAATGCATAATTTTCCATAATATAAAGGTATGATAGTGAGATTGAGAAACAGGTAAAAACAAAAAACATATTCACATGTAAAATATTCTATATGTATAATATGTTGTAATCATCATACTACCCAGTAATGAAAGGGTCAATCAGTAAGCATATGGTGCTGTCATACAAAAACCTTAGAAAGTCAGAAGAGTCAAATCACAGTAAAGATTTGGGGGGGAATTCACTATAGTGCGAAGTGAGCTCTGGATCCTTCAGCTCACTTCGCACAGACTGTTATGCGCTCGCTTATGTCCTGCACGCGGATATCAGCGAACACTTTAAAGGGATTCCAGTCTCAGTGAGGCGACTCGAGTGGTCTTGCCGAGACTGGAATCCCTTTAAAGCGTTCCCTGATGTCCGCGTGCAGGACATAAGCGAGCGCATAACAGTCTGTGCGAAGTGAGCAGAAGGATCCGGAGCTCACTTCGCACAATGGTGAATTACCCCCTTGGACAGGGGTGTGTAACTCCTCTGGTTTTGACCATATTGGTAAAGAGAAGGTTTTTGTTACTGGGTATAAATGTTTTATTATCTACATCTCTCTCTCTTGCTTGCTCTCACACTTACCCACACACACTCACACCCACACCCATACACACACAGATACAGTATAAGCATATACTTAACTTTTTGTAACTGTAGCTGTCGTATCCAGACTAGCTAATTGTTGTTTTATTTTGTATTTTATATTTAACACTGTACTTATAATAAATGTAGTAGTTACTGGTTTATGATAATCACACATGGTTAAAGAAAAGATATGTTTTAACATTGTCAATCCAGCCAGTCTATTGCAGCATAAAGCAATCAGGTGTCATAAATACTGCTAGGAATGGATGGAAGCTGATATACTTTTATATATTATAAAAGAATATCAGCAAACTTCTTTTAGGAGTTATAGCCCTTTTAAAAAAAACAAAAACATAAATCACTCTGATTAAATATGTTGTAGGTGATAAAATGATAACTCCACCCACTAACTACAGAATAATAATAGGCCTGGATTGTATAAAGTAGTAATGTAAGCTGTTTTTGTAAACATGTAATTAAAATTACATATTCTCACTATGCACTTATTTACAATCACAAAATTAACAACACCTTACTAAGCTGTTATTGTCACGCTAAGTTCACAGTTATACACTGCCACACAACCATGACATGATCTCATTTCTTAGGCTGAAATGTATATATCCAGACAGACCAGTTTTGTTCATAAAATGGACAATACAAAGATTGTATCTATGTTATCGGATACTTGCTTGCGGCCTGTATTGATTGGATGACCTCACATTCATAAATAGCATAATTTTGCTGCTGAAATCATATATTGCCGTCTAACAAAATTTTTAATTTCAAAATCTGTTTTCTACAGTCAATGGGGTCTTTGAATACAAAAATATCCACAATCTTGCAATAATCATAAATCACCTCGTTTAAACCACCACCAAAGAAAACATTCTTTTTCATCATTTATTTCTATAACTGGTATTAAAAAAAAAATAATAATAAAACTACAGAACAGTGAGTGCGTGACAAATTAGGGAAACTAGATTGCAAGCTCTATGGGGCAGGGACTGAAGTGAACGATGAATCTCTGTAAAGCTCTGCGTAATATAGTAGCGCTATATCAGAATGAATAAATAATAATAATAACCATATCAATGTTGAGCATTAATCACTAGAATTTTGTGGGGATAATGTCATTTTTTAAAGCATTAATTACATCAGAACAAAAAAAGTGCCAAGTGGATTGTCCTGGCTGGTGTTTTAATGGGGCACTGTCTGTGGCCATATATAATAAATAAATCGGGCTTTCTGAGGGAACTTCATGAATAGAAATAAAAAAACTTTCATATAAAACTATGGGATAGAGAATGGGTTTGTTCATTTAACAGATAAAATATGGCAAGCAACCAGCGAACCGGTAGAACAAAGGGAAAACAACAGAAATAAAGCAGTTAAGATTTAGGGGGTTATTCACTATGATGTGAATTTGAAATTCTCAAACGGGGATTCCCATAGCAAATCCGCCACTGGGACAATTTTTAAAGTTGTGACTGTGACAGTTTTCCATAGTAAAGTTGCAACTGTGACAATATTCTCATGATAAAGATGCGATTGCAACAGTAGTAACTGGCTTTAGCTGGCGAATTCTCCCCTGTACACAACAATTCGGACTTTAGTGAATTATCCCCTTAAAGAGAGCACCTTTACTTGTAGTTAGAGGAAATAACTGCTGTGCCAATTCAAACAGATGTTTTTTTCCTGGTGTTACTGCTCCTTTAAAGAAAAGGAAAACATCCAGTTTGTTCTGGAATAGCAACTATTAATACAAAGCACTTGTAAAATGTGCCTCTGATATCAAATTCATATTTTGTATGGCTTTGTATTTCATTTATCTAGGGCCGGTTCTGCCGATGGGCGATGTGGGCGACTGCCCAGGGCGCAATCCATTTGAGGGGAGCTGTCGCCCACATTGCCCATAGCTAAACTCACCTCCAACAGCGTTCCAGCGATGCACCTCCTCTAATGAGGTAAGTTGAATGCGACAGCGCTCCTTGGCTGCTTTGGGTCTTGTCGGCTGTATTCGGCAGCTGCCGGCAAGATCCGAAGCATCTAAGGAGCGCCGTCGCATTCAACTTACCTCATTAAAGGAGATGCGTCGCTGGAACGCTCTAGAGAAGGTGAGTGGGGGGCGCGGGGCGGTTCGCCAAGGGCATCAATAGGGCCAGAACCGCCCCTGCTAACAACTGTTTAAACGTTGTTTTTAGATGCAGGCAGATGTTATTTAATAACTGGAGTTTGGATGTTTCTGTCTCAAAGTAAGCCTCAGTTTTGCATATTATTTATCATTCTCCAGCAACAGTATACTTGATGCACAGAATAAGGGGACTGCACAAAAGAAAAGCAGAACCACCTGGAAACCTTGAACATAGCCACAATATCCTGCACTGCCTGTGTGGGTTTGGTATAATGTATCCAGTATACTTAGGACAGGGGTAGGCAAACTGCAGCTCTTCAGCTGCCTTGTTGTGGCTCTGAGAAGATCTCACTTGCCCTGCCCATGACCTCTGACACTTCTTCTGATAGGACGTCAGCAGGTCATGTTATCGGGAGCGTGCACTCCTCCCCTTTGAAGCTCTGTAAAAATAATTCCCCAGTTGTAGGAAGGAGTGAAATAGCCCCCTCCTGTGCAAAGTTTGTCGACCCCTGACTTAGGAAGTTAGAATCCATTGCAGTGATCCTGTGGATCTAGAGTAGACCAAGCGCAAACCATGAGTCACTGGATGGAGCGTTGATATCTGAACACAGGCAACTGACCAGACCTTAGATGAACCATCACACCAAAACACAATCAGGGCAATATATCAAAAGGGCCAATTGTTTGCAGAGTTTCTGTATCCCATAGCAACTAGGTCAGTTTTCTTTTTTATTAAATCTCCTTTACCGAGGAATGCCAATTGATGATTGGCTGCAATGGGTTACTAGACTATATGCATTCTGCTGAATACATTCTGTTGATACATTCAGCCAAATATGCCACTATTTGGATTTAAATTAAAAAAAAACAACAACATACAAGACACACTGTGCTCAACATACCGTATAAAACAAACCAGAAATCTGCTACTTTATAAACATCCAGTGAAACATGTATCTGTGACATAAAAGGAACATTCATGGAAGCCGGTGGAACATTAATTCTATAGAGCCGTTTTCATGTACATCTGAAAAGAAGGATGTTATTTAACAACTTACTGTTGGAAATCCTTATCTGCTGCCGTCGTCCAACTCGATCAAGTCCAATGGGTGTGCTCTGAGAGAAGGCAAAGGGACGCAAGCGAGCGGAGACTGCTTTATACGGTGGGACTTTGTGGGCAGGAATTGGAGGTCGGGGAACCGGCTGCAAATAGGATACAATATGATGAAATAATCACCATGCATTATATAAATATTCATTCATTCAAGTTAAATATATGAAATGCAATACCGTCTAAGGGGGGAATTCGACTATTGAATTCTCAGACAGCGGATTCCCATAGCAAATCCGCGACAATTTTCCTATTGTAAAGTTGCGACTGTGCCAATATTTCCATAGTAAAGTTGCGACTGCGACAATATTCTCATTATAAAGACGTGTCTTTGACAATAGCAGTCTATTGCGACTGTCTTTAGCTGGCAAATTCACACCTTTACGCAACAACCCGGACTGTAGCCAATAACCCCCTAAGCCTTTACTTGTGGCTTAGATAGTTACAAGGCTGTAACACTTCCATGCAGGAACAGAAAAGCTCAAACTCTACAATAAAAACATGATGGTACTGCTTGATAAGGACTTTAAAGGACTAATAAACGCAAATAAATAAACTGCGCTTTTGATTGGCATGGTAAACATTTCCACACAGAAAAAAGTCATCTTCAAAGTAGAAGTTATGAACTTATTACTACGCTGGCTGCAGCCATCTTGGCAACTGAGATTTTTGAATGTGCGTTTCCTAAAGTTCCATAGCAAACAGCTGTGTGTGAGTTGGTAGGTAAGCTGATAAAGCCAGCAATAAGCCAATATCGATGAAGAGACGTCTTTTCGAGCAATAATGCAGTACTCTGTATAACTAGGAGAATATTTTTAATCATGCCACATGACATTTTCTTAAAATGTTTATGTTGTTATTTCAACTTAAACCATTAATATATATTGCCTACAATTTAGAAAACAAATTTTCTACTGTAAGACTTTCATGGTATATTAATTAGAATGTTCAGTACACCTGCAGCAGTCTGCATAAACACAATGCAAAGTAAAATCAGATGCCACAAAACTGACTCTGCAGGATGAAAAGGACTGGACTAATTGGTGAAAAATTACATTTTTCAAAGACAGATTAGAATAATAGAAATGGACTATCAATATAAGGGATTTTAAATTGTTATAAAAAAACAAACCATAACTATTAAAGAAGAACTAATACTGGGGGAGGGATTAATAGTGGAAGCTAATTATATTTACAGATCCTCTTCACTTCCTCTTGAACATTGCTTATTTTCTTCTGCATATGCCCAAACTGCTTCTGAGCATGCACGGAAGAAAACAGGAACCGCTGATGTTGAAGAGGAGCCGTGAACCTGTAGAGGATTGTGGAGCTGAAACAGATGAAGTGAAGATCAGTTTTATCATAAAGCAGGAGTCAGCAATGCAGAACTGTAAGGATAATTAGCTTCCACTATTAAGAATCACCCCTAGGCATTATAAGCATTACTTCTCCTTTAATGTTAACTTCAGTGTTCATATACATATATTATAAACCTTCTACATAATTTGGGTTTTAGGGGGTAATTCAGCAAAGTCTGATATGTCGCGTTACAGTGTGAATTCGCGTCTATTCTCTACTTCCCAGTGTTCGCTTATAGACAAAAGTCTGTGAAGTGGCAAATTCGCTACCAATTCGGAAGACTACGCTACAATACGAGCGACTGCGACATTCGCTAACATACGGAGTTATTTGCATCATTTTGCGTGCGCGTGCATAATTATTTTATTATTTAGTTAATGTTTTTAAAAATGGGACAAACTGCTCGGTTTTAAAATGGTCACAGTCCCTTGCATCAGTTTTCCTTTGATCATAGTTAAAATTAAACTTGTTATAAGTTTAGTGGAATATTTAAATTAGACGCGACTTCGCTTCTCATCACTATCTAGAGGATGCAAATTCGCTTTTGCTACTGGCGGCGATTGCTGTCGCATGCGCAGTGTGACATGAGAGGTCAGATCGAAATAGGAGGCGAAGTTAAGCAGTGTGTAGTGAATTTGAAAAGTGAAGGGCAGTGACGTCAGTACCACAATGTTCCACTATTTATTCTGAGAATATTCCATCATTCTCTATGTCACATTGCTCACAGTACATGTTGCAGAGTAGTCGCAGTCACCAATGTCACTCTTGAAGGAATAGTCGCCTTATGCAACATCAGTGCCCTGCCATCAACCCCCTAATTCGCCACTCTGGTCTGGCGAAGGCAAACATGCGAATTTGGAGCACTTCACCTAGTCGCATTCGCACCTTCGACACACTCCGCTGCTTTTTAAATTGCCAAAGTACCTGTGCACACACACGCAAAGCCCTACGTCGCTTCGCGACTAGCGTAGTTGCAATTAAAAAACACATCCCAAGGGGTGTGGACAAATAAATTTTAGCCAATCGGATTGTGTTTTTGTTATTGCTATTACTGTTCATTGGTCTACGCAGAAGTATGCGTTTGCGACTGTTTGCCTGTTCTACAAGCGTATTGAAGGGAATTCGCAGCAATTGTTAGCGATGCGACTCGAATTGTCGCGCACAAGCGTATTGAAGCGAATTCGCAACAATTGTTGGCGATGCGACTCGAATTGTCGCAAAGTCAACAATACAGGTGAATTCGGACTTTGCTGAATTACCCCGAGTGTTTCTTCACGGTTGCAAAGGTGTTCCATTTTCATTCATGCTATTACTTCTTTCTTTATTATTAGATGACAGGCTACAATTTGTTGAGACATGACTATAGTTTACCTGACAAACTAGTGTATAAAACATCCCTTTACATCCTGGGTAGTATTCACTATTGTTATAATGCTAAGGAACATCCTCTCTCCCAAGCCTCCATACCCTTAACAGCACCACTGTTGCCAATGGATTCAGTTTTTGTCACCAGACATTTTCACAACATGAAGTGGTGCAGGTAAATTACTGGGTGTTTACTGCAGGCTGGTGTTGTTTGTTACAGCATAGGGGGCCTTATCCTAAAACAGTAACTGCACAGTGAACAGTAACCCACCCACTTCCTCATTTTGGTGAAACGGCTACTGAAACCCATGCGAAGATCGACTTTTTAGATCTGCGCAAGCGCTTCAGTGGCCATTTTGCCAAAATGAGGAAGTGGGTGGGTACTTTGTGATGGTCGATGTCATAGACTTGACTGGAAGAGAACTGCATCGGGGGAATTTTAAAATCAACGATAGGATAGTGAGATGGAAGCTGATCTTCCAGCAGTACTCTAAGTGTATTGCTGCTGGTCACAATCAGTTAAATATCTTGTTACACGATAGTTCTCCTTTAAAAACAAAACAAGTTGGAATAATTTCATACCGACCAAAATTCTGCATTAGATATTCCCAATCATTTCTATATCATAATTCATTTAGAAACAGGATAACGGAGGAGCAAAGGTAGAACTGCAAGGATTAAACTCAAATGATTATAGGAACCGTGAATCACATCCATGTACAATTTTAGAGCAGCAAGTATTTATTTGGAAAAGAAAGGAATCAAGAGTTAGTGTAAAACATGCAAGGTTGGTTATTTCATCCAGGGAAGAATAAAGGATATTGCAGAGAAAAAAAAAAATTATCAATATTAGAAATGCCATTCCCAGTTAGGATTTTCAAGAGTTTGAATAATTGATTTTGCAGCCATTTCATGCTTCTGAGGACCCTTACTTGTTGTAGCATATCTCCAATTTCTTCATCCTCGCTTGTTCCAAAAAAGTTGACCCCACCTATTACAGAGATGGGTCTCCTTTTACAGTTTCCTTGGTACTTAGGCATATGTTCTTGCCTCCTTGGCCCCTCACTAAAAGACTGGGTGGGATATGGACAATTCCTGCCGTCAGGTTCTTCACATTCCATAGCAACAGAATCTTCAGGAATTG
This sequence comes from Pipa parva, assembly GCA_019650415.1. Classification (NCBI taxonomy): domain Eukaryota; kingdom Metazoa; phylum Chordata; class Amphibia; order Anura; family Pipidae; genus Pipa; species Pipa parva. The sequence continues at coordinate 1,903 of WMED01018934.1, read as the reverse complement.
AGAAACTACGGATAGCTGCCTGGCCGTAGTCCGACAGGGGTCTCTGCCTAGACCTGTTTTTGAGAGAGTTCCATTTTCGAGGTGAGACTTTCTGAAGGTCAGCCTTTTTTTCATCATCTTGAGAAGGAGATTTGCTGGAGGAGTCCTCAGGGTCAACCTTTTTTAAAAAGGCGAATATTGCATATAAAAGTGCATTTGTGAAAGTCAGTACCTTTAACCTGCCTGAAAAAGCTGTAAAACGTGCATTACATTGGAAGATGCCAACAATTTGCAGCATAAATAAGCACAGGACAATCAGTTACAATATATTGTTCAGAAAGGAGAAACTGTTGACATTATTGCACACTGAAATGCCTTAAACATTACTAGATAAAATTATACATGTATACACACAAATTGGGCGAAATTTATTCAATTTGAAATTTTTACCGATTGATCGGAATTTGCAATCGAGCGATTGGAATTCTGATCGATTGATCAGAATTTGCATTGGGGCGATCGGAATTTAATTTCGGGCGATCGTTTCGCCTTTAATAAATTTCGCCCATAGAATGTCCTTTGTAATTCACAGCTGAAGTGCTACAAGTTTGAAATGCCTGGTACAAAAATGAATGCTGATGAGTCCTTCCAGTTTTGCTTATCATAAGTGGTTTAGACCACAAGATATGCAATTTGTGCACTACAGCTTTTAATGAAGCAAAAACTAGCGGGCCAAGCTGGAACATGCCATGGTTCAGGTTTTATTAATAAATAGTCAAAATCCTAGTGTTGATATTCTGCCAAAAAATGTTACCATGGACCTTAGCTAAATCCTAATTTGCATATTCCAACTTGACCAGCGTTGCATTGTGAAAAGCCAAAAGTCTCATGGTAATCAGGGTACGGATTTGGCCAAATACTACAAAGTTCCCAAAGAATTATTCTCACTTCTAGTTTTTCCCTCAAATAGCATCAGGTTCTAAAGTAACAGTTTGGCACACGCGCCAAATTTCATATACTGTCGATATGCTCTGAGCTTAATTTTATAAAAGTGATACGATGTATACAATGTAAATTGGTTTATAAGTCATTAAGTCAGATGACCTACACTTAAATAAGGAGGAGGCAGAGCGTTTAAGATCAGACAGGAGAAAGATTCCATTGTGTGAAGCTTCCCGCAAAAGGGCACCTGGTGGGTAGAAGAGCCACTAGGCATATAAAACCAATGTGCCCGCACGCTGGGAGTTTAAAGGACATCTGGGCAACAACAAGATACCGCCAGGAAAACTATGAAGGTACATTATGCTTAGTATGGACAGCTACCTAGCTCTATCCATTAAAGATTAGTGATCGGAGTCTGGTTGGCATCAAACTCTTAGACAGGTTTAGCCTTTAACCAAAGACATACAGATATTATCCTGACAGGAAACCCTCCTTGGACCTACACACTTGCGATCCCTTAATCCAATGCACTGCTGTGTAAATACCCTAGTTCAGCCAATGGATTTGTGAATATACCTTTAAAATAAAAGGTACATATGCAGGTGTTAAAAGGAAACATCTGAGTAACCTTTTTCATCTTCCCTGTTTGCCTCTAGAGACACTATCAATTGGGCTAAATATCGCAATATTTATTGATTTTATTAACTGTCAAATAAAAAGTATTGGATCGCCACCCTCCTGACAACCATTACTAAACTGCAACTCCCAACATGCCCTAACATCCAGGGGGTTATTCACTAAGGTGCGAATTCAAAAGCGGATTCCCATAGCAAATCTGCGACAATTTCCCCATTGTAAATTTGCGACAATTTTTTAATGTTAAGATTGCGACAATTTTCCCATAATAAAGTCATAACTGCGACAGTAGCAGCCAATTGCGACTGTCTTTATCTGGCAAATTCACACCTATATGCAATAATTC
>WMED01018933.1:0-12567 GCA_019650415.1 Pipa parva | reverse complement strand
CTGTTGCCGGCTGTCAGTGCTGTAGTGCTGAGTTGAGCGCTACAGCACAGACAGCCGGCTGTCTGTGCTAAAGCGATTTCTCTCCCCAGCACTGATTAAGCTTCCCGTCGCTCACAGGAAGCTTAATCAGTGCTGGGGAGACCCTCCTCCGTTGCCGGCTTTCAGCTCAGTTTTACAGCACAGCGGACAGCCAGCATTGGAGGAGGTAATTTTACCGAGCCCCCCTTTACGGAGACCAGCGCCCCCCCCCCCGGAAATGACTGATCTTGATAGATCAGTCTGCGGGCCGCACACAGTAGTTCGGCGGGCCGCGTGTTTGAGACCCCTGCTTTAAGGCATGTCCTAATGCAAAGTTATTAAAGGCTACAATAGAGTATATATGCATACAATTAGCACAGCCAATTTTAACAATATCAAAATCAGCTACAACAGAAGAACATGACCCTCAGCATCCCAGAACTAATGGCTACCACAAAACCTAAAATCTTTGCATATCTATTTGAAATAAATGGAGACTTATTTCTGTGATGCAAAATTCTAAAACAGGCACCAAGTTTTTAATTCTCCAACCGCATGAAATAACTCAAATACAGTTTTTCCAAAAGGTCTATTATACTCTACAGAAAAACACATACTGTAACTGTCCTGCACGACTATTGCACTAACGCCTACAGACATAAATGTACATTTCTAAATATATCATTGGACTGTTTCTCGACACAAAACTCTAGGGAGACATCATACTGTTTTCAGAAAAGAATATGGGGTTATTCCAGCTTAAAAACACAAGGATTTGGCTTCTGGGTTAGACCCAAGATTGTCCACTTAATTGTCATGAAAGACTAGCAGCTCCTATTTCTGGATAAAAAAAAAAATTATGTGGCTGCCTACTAACAGTTACATGTTTACTGTACACTAGACTACAAAATATAACCTTTCTTGCTAGGGAATGGATGCACAAGTTTAAGAAATTGTAAGGACATTGATGACAATACCAGATACCTCTGGGCTGCTGGCTCTATAATCAAACACTAAATAATCTTCAAGCTGAGAAAACTCTTACATGCTGTGTCATGCAGCTGTACCATACCTTGGAAAGAACCATAGTGTCCTATCTTACAAACTTTGAATGAATTTCCGAGTGCTGGAAGCCCCTAAACATATCTACACTTTTTAGTCATCTTAAACCCTACCATTTAAAACTTTCATTCTTGCCACCCACTCTCGCTTGCTTTATCTTTATTTTGCCATTCAGTGACTTCTCTTCCCTTAAATTTAGGTTGCTAGAGGATTGCTTCAGATGACTGGAAGATGGTAGAGGAATGGTTCCAGAAACCTGCTGCCTCAAGTATCATCAAGCAGTCATAGGCAGCAGTGCAGATAAGCACACAGCTCCTCATCAGTACAAACTATGACCATTTACTTAATCAATTTTGCATATCACTAGGTGAGGTATCCAAACCACCAGAAATAGTGGGCACCATGCCAGGCCTAGACCTACCAACAATAGATACTGTGATCTCGTCACCAGATAATCAGTCTCCTCCAATATCAGTATGGATCTCTGGCTGAGATAAGAGCAATGATCTTGCAGAATCAGTACCAGAAATAAAGTTAATGGAAATGATAAACCCAATTTTTACATTACATCTACAGAACAGGCCATAAGGATGCTGATGTGGAAACAGCATTTGAATCTTGAATTACAATATTGCACCACACAGAGGAAAATTACTGCAATACCTGACTGGAAATTCCATACATCCAGGCTAACTCACGACCCTGCTGTCTATCACTACACAAGAATATGCATGTAATCACAATTACTCAAACTGTACCAGGCTACAGATCTGGAACTTTGCTCCAGAAAGAAGTATTCCACCACTTCGATGACCAGAAGCCTTCTTTATTTATTATCTCTCATTTAAAAAACTCCATTATATCCAAACAGAGCTCATTAGCACTAACACATTTCACGCAAAGTAGTGCTTAATATGATTAAGTGCTACTTTGCATGAAAAGCGTTAGTGCTAATGTGCTCTTTTTGTATGTTGGAGGATTCTTCTGATCTGCTAGGTAAAAGCTCTCTAATGAATATTAGGATTATAAATTGGATTTGATTAATTGCTGCATAGAAAACTTCAAAATGAACCCTTATAAATCACAGGTTGTGGCAGCAAAAACAGCCAAAACACTAATAAATGTATACATTTAGTAAATAAAATCTTTGAAAAATGTCTATTCTTGAGTTTAGAAATAAGAACATTCAAACATAATTCAAAAAGTGTAAATGTAAAAAAGCTTTCACTGTACCTTAGCTGGTAATTCAATAATATCCTTAAGAACCTGACGTACACCATGTAGACCTCCAACTAAGTTCCATCCCTGCTGCTTTGGCTTATGTAGTTGAGCATTTCTTAGAGATAAAGGTGTGAAGCCTTTGAGAGCTTTTTGGAAGTCTGAGGCTGTCAAAACCAGATCTGTAAAAAGTAACAATGGAGAGTAAATAATTACACTGGTTCCCTTACATAACTTCTAAATTGGGTGCACTTCCTTCGGGTTTTTTGCTTAGTGTAATTTTACAGTAAATAAACTGCCTATATTTTATAGAAAGGCATAGATAAGTGATAGTCTGATAAATAGTCATGTAAAAGTATAAAGTCACATTTGTCACTTCCCCATATTCATGTATTCAGCAAACTCTGCGATGTGGCGAATTTGAGAATAATGCAGTCGCGGACTAAAAAAGCACTTGGCACCATTTTAAGTGTGTGTGTGCGCAAGTAATTCATCTATTCATCAAGCACAGAAGTCTGTCCCAGTAGGGAATTCAGCATGGTGTATTTTACCAGTTTTACTTTGCCAGATAAAATTGACTTTGCCACACTACACAAGAGATAGTTACTGACACTATGGGAATCTTGTTTAGTGAATAAGGAGTAGAGAATGAAGCACAGTGACCCAATGTGATAAGTCAGTCAAATTTTCACTATAATGAATAAGCCCCTAAATTACTGCACAGGTGCAATCTGTGCATATGTTAGGAAACTTTAAAGGTTGCTAAAAGAGGATGCATAACATTTACTACTTTCAAGAGGGTTCTGAAAGCTAAACTAAAGTCATAATGGCTCAGCTGTCTATTTCTATACATTATTTATACCTTGTTTATTATAGGTCTTTCTGGCTGCCACACTAAATTCGATAGCTCTTTCAACAAGCATGGTAACATCTCGAACTACAAAGCCTTCAGTCTCTCTTGAAAGATGATGGAGGTCAAGGTCTGCAAATCTAGAGATATCAGCATTTAGCCTGTTCTGTATCACACTGCAAAGCATTTCATATCGTTGTTCCTAAAATACACAGAGAAAATAAATGTTAACTGCTTTATTCAAAACAAAGGTTTCAGATGCATTGATCTGACAATCATTTTTGATTTCTATAAACAACTTGGGTTGTTTTAGTTCATAAGCTGTAACCAACAATCCTCCCTCTTTAGCAACTGAATTACATAATATCAATATACGCCAAAAACAGTAAGATGAAGCAGCAATTGAAAGAAGTGCAAATATATTTACTGTATCATATAAATAGACATGCAGTTGACTCTGAAAGGATGACTCTTTTGTATGCATTTAAAATGGTCCAATAAACTTTAAAAAAATCTTTTTTATTCTACCAGAAACATCTCTCTCCCATCTCTCTCTAGTTTTTAATGAAAACTGCTACTTTATAGAGCTTCAAGCTTGCCCTATTTATGCTTTCCGGCAAGGGCATTTAAGCATGTATATCACCTGATTAGTTGGCCAAAAATCCCATTTTGGTTATAAGTGTGGTAAAACTTTAGGTAATATACTAAGTCCAAGTGACATTACCCAACCACAAAATATCTGCAAAAGACTAGACAGAGGAAGCAAAAGATTGGGTATGTTTAAATAGCACCTGCTGTTCCTCCATCATCCCAGGGGTTGTTATTAAATCACCCTACCATGGGCATTTCGCCAATTTTGAAATCAAGTGATATATATTCTCATATGCCCTTGCAGGAAAGCATATATTGGGCAAATTTCAAGATGTATAAAGATTCTTACACCAGAGGGATATTAAAGACTACAAAAAGGTACATCCACAGATACTTCAGTGTCTAGCCATGTTAATATGTGTAGGCATTTAGTCACCCAACTTAAGGCAAAATTTACTAAACTCAAAAAGGCTGATGTCGCCTTTTCAAGTTTATTCCCTGTAAATCTCACTATTTGATCAGTAAATATTGATCAATATTTTTTGACCGATTTTTACTGATCAAAACTTTTCGATTGGATTTTTTTGATGGGAAAGTAGCCATACTTTCCATTAGTGCTTTGGCTGCTTTTCAATCGAAAAGTCCAATCAAAAATCTTCAATTGGTAAAAATCAGTTGAAAAATATCGATCAATATTTACCGATCGAACAGCGAGATTTACAGGGAATAAACTCAAAAAGGCAAAATCGGCCTTTTCAAGTTTAGTAAATATCGCCCAATTTGATGGATGGTTGTGGAAGTGGTCCAGTTACCAAGCAGAGAGGGTCATATTTATAAATTAAGCAAACAAAGAGAAGCACTTTGGATCCATAAACTAGATACCATGGCACCCTAAGGGTCTTAAATATCATTGGAGTTTAAAGCCATTGCTGTGATTTTGTATTGTGCACTAAAACTGTTGATTCTATTATTGCAGATTCTAAATATGCCTGAACCCGTTATTATCTGTATCTGCTTAGTAGTGAGTAAACCAAACCCCTTCAAATACAACCCCATTAGCATTTATTGCTACCCCTGACTAATTGCTTAAAATACAGCGTTATATGTTTCCTGATAGCAACCTCTGCCTGCTTTGGGATATCTATGACTCCCTTAAAATTATTTTCCAATTTTGTGTCCCCATTTTGGGCTCTAGGTAGGCTATGGATCAGCAGCACCTAGTCATTATTTGGACGTTTTGGACTTTAATCGGGTGAGACTCCCTGACAAGGAGCAGTCCCCACTCAGGACTTATGATTGGTGGACTTGGTTAGTGCACTAACATGGGGTGGGTCTTTAACTATTTAATTATGCATGCTGCCTTTTAACCTTCAATTGAAAAACTGTCTACTAGGGCTCGAAACATGTTGTGATATTGAATAAACCACTTGAGCTTTGAAGCTTTGCTTCAGGATCTATTTATATATATTTATCTTCACTGACGATTGCATCTTGGCAGGGATGCTTTCAGACTGTGGAGCACAAACCCTTTGAGGTTACCACCCACACATATACTTATTATTGGTCTAAGAGATCGCTCTTCCTTTGAAAGCTGAGCAATGGGGGAATACATTTTTATGAGTAAAAGGACAATCCTATAACATATCTACTTGCTTGTTAGATAATATTTCCTACCAAATTCCCAAATAGATTAGTCCTTTAAAGGTGATATTTTTTTTTTTTGAGTTGGGGTCAGTTGACCACATTTTGAGCAGTAAAGATAGTATAGTTGCTACCAAAAGGACAAAGACTAAACTTATGTCATTTTGACTATCATGGGATAGTCACTGCTCATGACTTCAATTGAAGGTAGATGTGACAGGAGTGGAAAAGGCAGAAGATGTAGACAGACTGGATATCCAGCACCTCTTGGGACTAGGTATAGCTGAGAATATTTTCTGGTGAGCTGGTACGCTCTGTGTTGCCCATTATTCAGAGATGATGCTCTAAAGTTGCTTGTTTGTAGAAAAAAATAAGGTAGATTTTACAGACTGTTTAAACAGAGATACAAGACTTTTCAAAATGTATCTATTCCATTTAAAATACACTTCTGTGCCACAGGTAAGTTTCACCGGAAAAATATTCGGCTGAAGCCAATTTTATATCAAGTTATATATCCCCTGCTTGCTTTTCCAATGCATACGCATTGAGAACCCCACTTCTCAGAATAAAGTCAAACAAAGCAATAGTTACCTGATTGGGGGGTGTGATGGATTTAAGGCACTGGAAAAGATGAGTTCCTTGTTCAGAAATTAACAATGGATTCAAACCATGATCGGACTGACAAGTTGCAATGACTGCAATAAGAGTGTCCAGTGAAATTATCTCTCTCATGATGCCTTTCAAGACTGAAACAAAAGATGTGGTAAAGTCAGATATTGATTTATTAGCCAAAAAATTTTTTCTCAGCTAAAGTAAAATAATATACTTGAAACAGGTCTTTCAGCAGTGACCGTCAGTGCTACAATCCACCTAGAACTAAATTAATGAATTGTGGGGTCCATTTGGATTGGCATGACAGTTATTCCAATGCAGCATTTGTATAAATGTTATCAATAAAATTAAATTCATGAATCTGATTGTGTTCCGTCTATTTTTAACCATAATGGTAGCAGCCATGTTATTAAACAGACCTCACCCAGTCCCACTGTTTTCTATGGTACTTTACATAAAGCATATACAGAAAGTGTGCCCTAAAGCCAGACTCTTAAAACTAAACATCATACTTTATATACACAATTTAGAATTTTTTGAAGCACAGATTGAATATATAGTAACTATAAATGCATCAATGCATTTTCAATTTTTGGTGTTACCGTTCTTTTATATAAAGGTTTCAAACACCAGTTTGAGAAGAATCAACCTGATTTTGTTTCTTTGCACTGGAATATTAGGTAGTTATAACCTCGGCATTCTTTTGCAAACAATTCTGTTTTGTGCTGCGACCACACACAGTAATGCCATTTGCAATATAGGTACAAAACAGGAAAGGGAATAATGGATCATGACTCACTCTTTGTGATTTATTATCTATAGGGTTAGAGTATAGCGTAACATTTGCACTGTCTTCACTGAAAGATTACTTGTGTTGAAATCAGTGTTGCCATTACTAGCCTAAACCATCTAAAAGCATTACAACCCACACAGTAGCAATAAAGATACAATTTCAGTACTCATTGGCATAACCAGAGGACTGCAAAGGCCAGTACAGATTTAGGCCTGATCGGGCAGACCAAATTCCAATGTTTCATTAACATCTTTGGCCTTTATTCACCAATGTGCGAAGTGAGCCGCGTAGTGTTCGACTCACTTCGCACATGGTGTTATGCGCATGCTGATGTCCTGAACGCGGACATCAGCATGCGCATGTCACTTGTTCCGAAGTGAGGCGAACACTACGCGCCTCACTTCGGAGCTTCCTGAATTCCCCCCTTTATCTTAAGCCCACATTCTATATCTGTCAATATCCATACTTTCACTATGTTAGATAGTAAGTTGGTTCTTTGACAATGCAATATCAAGTCTTTTAGCATGATATTTAATCCGTAGTGCCAGGACATACCTCCCATGATAGCACCATAGTTTCTGCAACCCCTCTAATTATATGACTGCCAATAGTGTATTGCTGGGACAAGACATCACATATCATGTGTAAGGATACAAGAGGTGATTACTAGTACCATATGCAAGGTGCTTGCTTTGGTTTGCTTCAAGGCTCTGTTCCATCTCTGGTGTTGAAGTAACACCAACTATGTGGTCAAGGTCATCCAACAGCAGAACTGAGGGCTGCCTCCAAGCAGCTTCTTCAAAGGCTTCTTCTAGTGTTTGGAGCATTTTTTCAAATGTCTTCCCTAAAAGACAGTCATTGTTTATAGGGGAAGCCCATGATGCACACAAAATAAGTGTGCTCATCATTTTAATGCAATCCATCACAGATTGTGTGACAAGTGAGGCAAACAACAAAAATGCTAAACAATATATTCAAAGAAAAGAATGAGCTTATCTGCAAGGCCATCAGGTTTAAAATGCCCAATTATTTTAAATACCTTTTAGTGATCTGCAATCAATCACTTCCACATGTGCTTCCAGCTGCTCAGAAGCTTCTTTACATAATGCTCTTGCTAACGTTGATTTTCCACTTCCCTAAAAAAAAAAACAGACACCTTAAGGAAAATGTAAAGTAATACAACTGACAAAAATACATTTCCAAAAAATATCCAGTATTACCTTTGCTCCTGAAAGAAGTATTCCACCACTTCGGAGTCCAGAAGCAGTTGCAACCAGCTGCCTGGAGAGTGGTCGTCCCATGAGACAATGAACAACGTGATCGTAGCAGGATGTAATCAGTTTCTTTACTCCCCTATAAGAAAAAAAAACAAATGGAAAACGTATACATATTTCCACCGTTCCTTAGTTTGCAGGTAATAAAAATGTTTGTCAGTTATTATATTGCTGTATCAATGAATTTCATTATGGTAATCCACTTTTTAGATGGCAGTCACACAATACTTCTCTGTAGACTTATGGTCATCATACAAAGGAAGCATTGCTATATAAGGAGTATCTAGTGGTTGTGACTACCCTGAATAACAGTGTCTGTGTGGCCTTACCACTAGTTCTAGAATAAACAATGGGTAATCACAAATGCAAATTTCCACTGCTGTTGTAACCCAGACAACTGCTGGACTGGCAAGTACATACCCTAAATTGTGCATTTTCAAGTAAGGAAGGTTTTGATTTATCTGTATGTGTCTAGGGGTCTCTTCTGAAGGTGCAGGCTGACAAACAACCTGCAAAGATAAAAGTCATTGACTTACGTACAGAGCTAATAAAAGTATTTTATTGACAAGACACACAAAGTAATTTGTAACAGTACACAACATCCCATTTTAAACCGATTTGTTACAGTTCTTTCAATGCTAAAATAATAACAATTATAAAATAATTGTTAAAATACATGTTAAAATATTTGTCTATTACCTTCAAAGGAACTGAGTAATCCAAGCTCTAAAGTCTAATGGTTGTCAAAAACCAAACAGTTCCATAAAATTGTATATAAAAAAAAAAAAGGATGACAAATTATAAAGTGATTATAACATGTATCTGTGCCTCAATAGGCTCTTAATGTTTTACTTTCAGGGCCCATATATGTGTCAGAATCACTTTAAAAGATCCTCAGCAATTCACGTTTATTCCTGGAAGGAGCTGTGAGCCAATAAATACTGAAACCATAAACAGACTTCATTTATCAGTCTTTATTGGGATTGTCCATCCTCATTTAACTTGCTGTAGCATGGAAGATCACCTGCTATACTCTAAACTGGTGGGGCTTTTTTTCTGGGAATGTGTAAATATGAAGTATAAAGCACAGAAATGAGCTGAAGCCGTTTACGATCTTTTATTGACTACTAGCCACAGATGAGAAGTGAGTTTGTTTATAAGCAAGAGAGGTCAGACTGCACTAAAGAAGCCCTGTAACTATTACATATTACTAACTTCACAGACAAAGTATTTGCAAAACAAAGTTTAGCAGATGAAGTTTCTTTCTACAGCAAATTAAATAAAGGCAGACAACACCTTTCACTTAAAGCATAGCTACCTACTTAGTGCAGAGTGACTGCAATAAAACAGCTGTCCTTATGGCTGAGGTGACAGCAAAGCTTAATGGACTTAGGGCCTTATTGACTAAAGGTTGGATAATCATGTAAAGCTCTGAATTCACATCTATTCTCCACTTCCCCATGTTTGCTTATTGATCAAACTCTGCGATGTGGCGAATGCGTGACTAATTCAGGCAACTACGATAATTGCGATCTTACAGAGCACTTTGCATCATTTTGTGTGTGCTTGCACAAGGTACTTCTACTACTGACTAAACTGTCGAGTGCGTCATAGGAGCAAATGCGACTAGATGTACTTGCTCCAAATTCACCCTTCTGCCTTTGCCACATCAGAGTGGCGAATTGGGGGGCTGATGGTTGAGCTCCACATTCTGCTTCTATCTGACTGACTATGCCACACAACTGTCCGTACTGCTGTCCACATATTCATCCAGTCTATTTGCTGCTTATTCAATAATTAGAAGTGAATTTGTGATTATTTTGGCAATGTGACTTGAATTGTAGCAAGGTGAATTCGACAGGGGAATTCACCCTTTTAGTCAATCAGGCCCTAAATGTTTCCATATAATTCCCTTTGACACAATACACAAGTACATCTCTAAATGCTACAATACCTGCTATCACTTGATATTTACATGAATTTTAGTCTTCTTTATAATGTTTGGGGATAGCATATAAAAATTATCCTGGCTTGCGTGCTGGGATGATTGATCCATAGTAAGTAAAAAATCTGACATTTCTGTAGAGAAAGAAAATAAAAAACTTAACAGTTTAAATTGATTAAATGAACATGCAAGGAAAAAGTTTAATACAATTTGTGCATTGCACTAATCTATCTTTAATACCAAATGCAATTTAGACATTCGGAAAATTAAAAGAATCAGTTAAAAGGGACTACGAGGAAAAATGGGTCAACTAAAACCAGATTTAGATCTCCTAAACACAACAAAACAGCCCTTTACCCATAGTTATTATGCTCTTGGAGTGACAGCAACATTAAAAAGAAATCTATTAGGAGCACATCGTGGCATATTTAACAAGAGGCAACAATGCCGTTACCATGGTTTTATAAAGATACTAAACCATTTTAAATTGTGATGTTGTGTCGCCTTTGCATTATCATTTTCAGCCTGGCCCCTTTGATTAAGGTGGCTGCAGGTAACAAAACTAATGATGAATATGACAAAAAGGGTAAACAGTAAATCAATGAAAATGGTTCTTAAAGAAGAACCAACGCATACCTCATATGCTGAAAATATAAGGTCTGACAGCCCAAACTGCTATATTGTGAGGTAGCCAATAAGTACCTTTGGGCTATAGTGTTAACTTATAGAATTGCTGGTGCTATTATTTTTCTCAGCTGCCATATTCGGACCTCATTTAATATGCTAATGAACTCTGACACATCATGACTCATTATAAGATGTATACACTCAATGCTGGTTTTCACATGTGCTCTGGAAGAAGTCAATGCCCAGAACACCAGCTTTCTCAGCAGGGGTGGATCTGAATTGATAAAAAGGCTGTCATGTAATTGTGAAATAATACATACAAAAGAAGTAGAAATAATCTTGTTGGTGGCTTGGAAGGGAAAGATTGTGGGTTTATTGTGTTGCTGGCAGGTAGACTAAATGAACAAATATAATTTATTAAGAGACTATAGTTCTTTTAACTTACTGATACCTTTACAAAATCCAATTCTACTTCAAGTCAAAGATATTTATGAATTCAAAGCTAATGGAAAAATAACTAGAATCAATTAAGAAATTGCTTCATAGTGAACACTTACCCCCTTTTAAAAGAACCTTTATACGACCAGTTTTCCCCAGAATCCAAGGCACTTTTAAGGTACTAGAAGACTGCAACCAAGAATTCAATGCAGATTTTATATCTTCTTCAGTAATGTTTCTATCCTTCAAAAATATTTTAAAAAATAAAATAAATAAAACCAGCTATTTCTTTAGATAAATATATTGCATTAAAATGTTTACTACGGTAAGTAGCTAAATAAATATTAAATGTGATAAACAGCGCAAAGTAAATGGGTAACCTATAAAATCAATCCAATAATGTCCAAAAGAAAAAAAAAAGGGGGGGGCAAAAAGTCCAATCTTCAAAACTGTTCGATGTGCAAGCTACTTCAAAAGTGATGAACACCAAAATCTAAATATGTATACAGAATAGTGGAGGTAATAACCTAGGGAAGAAGCACAGAAATGCACTGATAGTACATTAAATGATAACAAAATAAGAAGTTTCAGAAAGCCCAAACGTCCACAAAAAATCTCTATAAAAACGGGCTGTGTCAATGTCAGTGCAGGAAATTGGAATTCACCCCTTTATTTAATCACACATACAGTGTCAATCCATAAATGCTTACCAGAAATTAACCGATTAAATGCTTTGGATATCCACTCATAGAATTGTAAAGTAGCTAAATATTTACACTTTAGAAAGTTATGAACAATTTACAGTTAACTATGCATTTATTTATGTATAATTTTATTTATAAAGTGCCGCAAATTTATGCAGCGCTGTAAAATTCAGCAATACAAATATATGACAGACATGGGAAAAGTGCATTACACATTACCACTGAATAAATTACAAAATCACTTTAACTGCCAGGTTGTGATTGATACAATAGGATGGAGGTCTCTGCCTCGTAGAGCTTAAGTAGGAGGAAGACTTACATACTGTATACAGATAGAAAGGTGACAAGAGCTGTATATATATATATATATATATATATACACACACACATACACACACATACACACACACACACACACACACACACACTAAGCATAAATAATTAAGGATAAATACAATATTTAAAAATCAGTGTTAGTGCTTCATAAGGTAGGATTTTAGTTTGGTTTTAAAAGTGCAGAGGCAATGTTCCAGATAAAGGGGTATAGAATTCCTGGTGTATAGGGCAGAATGAGAAAAGGTTTTAAGACAAGAAAGGGCAGTACTGGTGTGTGGCATGCAAAGTTGGTTGCTTTGAGACGAGTGCAGTTAATGTTGAGGAATGTATGGGCATATGAGTGAGGAAATGAAGGGAGGGGCAATGGAGTGAAGTGCCTTCAGTGTCAAAAGGAGTACACTGTAAATCAGCGTTTCCCAAACTTATTTTTCCGTGGCCCGGTTATTTTTGTGCTTATC
>WMED01018932.1:637-12567 GCA_019650415.1 Pipa parva | reverse complement strand
AATATGATTCAGTAAATGTGAGGAGATAGTTTGAGGAGTGCAATATGATTCAGTAAATGTTCGGGGGAGTAGAAGTGAAGTGAAAATCTGACATCACTGGATTACGTTCACTTTAACCTAATGTTCCTTAAAACATTGTCTCTGTATTATTTATATAACACATTGTTTATATTTTTTTTGTTTAACTTTAAATATACCCTCATAAAACTAGATGTTCCTAGAAACTTATTTTGACATAAAATAACTTTTAAAAAAAGTATTTTTAAACCTGAACAATTACTATTTGTTTGAATCAGTGCAATTTATATTTTAGAATATTCTACATAATATAGCTAAATACAGTATGTACTGTCATGGGTCCCGGGTAACCACAACATCGTGCACCTCTAGAGGAACAAAGGCAAACCTGGCTGCTGCTACATCTCTCAAGGAAAGAAAGCATACTAGCCTTCAGAACAGGAACAAGTGACACTGACACTTTTGCCTCTGTAGGTACTAACGAGGACAAAGCAGGTTTGTGGATCCTCTCTTATGGCCTTTGCTGCTATGATTTCCCAGGGTGTGGCCCTAGGGATAACCTCCCCCACTGGTGGGTAGCTGTTAAGATTCACATGGGAGCACCGTTGGTGCACACGTTGGATTAAACTTTAGGAGACATAGAAGCTGATAAAGAGATAACTGACACCTGAGCCCTGTGTTAAACCAGCACTTGCAATTTGGGTTCTCCACCACTGAAGTCATTGCTGACGTTGCTGACATCAGCCCGTAGTCAGGAACAGTACTATACCAGTGCTGCTCATGAAAAGTACACTGTATAATCTAGTGTGAATGCAGTATACTTGTAGGCATTAGTGAAGTTACAGATTTCTTAAAACTTTACAAAATTATGTCTGTAAAACCACTATGTAATTATCAGTATCATATACCAGGAACATTCCCTCTCCACGTTCAAAATATATTTTATTTTATCTTTATTTATTCAGGCTTAATATCTGTATTTATTGATCTATTAATTTGTATTTATTGACCTATGTCTCAACACATTGTACAGCTCTTATTGTCCTTCTATCTGTGTATGTAAGTCTTCCTCCCACTTAGATTGTAAGCTCTATAGGGCAGGAACCTTCAACCTCTTGTGTCAACCGCAACCTGGCAGTTAAAGTGATGTATCCTTGTGATATTTTACTTGTATTGTTTAATGCACTTTTCTGTTGTCTCTATTGTACTTATATTGCTGAACTGTACAGCGCTGTGTAAATTTGTGGTGCTTTATAAATAAAATTATACATAACGTACATAGGTATCAACACCCCTAGACAGAGTGCATTGTTGTTTACTGAATATTAACTGAAATATGTTTAACTTTAAATATAAATTTTATTGTAGTTTGTGTACAATTAGATTTTCCGTTCTAGTGACTTTCTTATATTGCATTGCTAGTTTGAATTTGATCACTTTTTGTATACTTATTTATTTATTCTATTTATTTATTCTAAGCATGTAACATAAGCTGATTACTTTTTAAACAAAAAAAAAATAAATTAGTGACAGGCATTGAGTAGAATTGCCTAAAATAAAGAAGAAATTTTACATTCTATCTGCTCTCAGACCCAAGAACATTTTTGTCATAACTGTTTTCTTTGTTTGTTTACTTTATTAATTGAAAATGTGAATCAAAATATGCTACTTGTGACCTTATTCTTTTTTTCTTTTTTAAATTATCATTTGTTTATACCTAACCTGCAGGTTGCACCTACAATCAAGGAAAGAATGATGAAGAAGGGAAGTATGATGCTGGGGTATCAACCACATCGTGGCAAAGTGAACTTTTTCCGTCATATCGTCATCAGCCCCCAAGTTAGCCGTGAAGACATGGACTTTGTGTTGGATGAGATTACTCTTCTTGGCAGTGACTTGTAGCTGTAGTAGAGCAAGACATTAAGCTGCTTAAGTGTGGAATTCAGAAGATAATGTAATGTAGTGTTATATTCTAACAGAAATAGCATGGTACAGTTGATAGTTATATATAGTTATAGTTTAATTACTGAAGCTATACAAAACATTTTAAAATACTTTGCCCATAATGAAAATGTGTTTTCTTACAAATGTGATCACACTGGCTGGCTATTCCTCAGATTTTGGCAATTAAACACAAATCAGATTATATTTATACATTTAGAATTTTAAGTAAATGATCCAGTTAGGTTCTAGGTCTATTTCTGTCTTTGTCTACTGAAAATTACCAAGTAATTTATTGACTGTGTTATAGGATCTGTAACATATTCTTTAGATCACATGTTGATTTTTATAGTAATTTGAGTGCTACCAATTTTTCTGACAGAGGTCACAACAATCAAATGACCTTGTCTGCTGCTAGTACATGAGTGGTTCATGTATAAATGTGTGGTTCATACCTGTTATTCTATATAAAATCTGTGTGTTTTTGGCAGTAGTTGTGGGTTTGGTACTCTTATATGGCATTGCACCTGTGGCTACTATTTAAAGCACCATAAACATTTGATCACTTGAAGAAAAAGCTCCTCTCATCTGTGTGACGTGGTTTATTTTCATGAACAAAAATAGGCAAAAATTAAAGATCTTTTGATGAAGGAATTTAGGGGATTGTGCACAAGCTGAAACATTTGATGTAAGTCAAATATTATCTTTCTCTGTCTTTAATTCCAAGAGCCCCTTCCAGGAACTAAAGAATTTAAAAAATGACAATGGCTCATCTATAACTATTGAACATGTACAATTTTAGCTATTTAAATACTCTTATATGCACAGCAAATATGAATACTTCTTCATTTTTTGTAATCTAAGGTCACATGGATAACTTCCTTTTTGTGCCTAATGAAAACATCTCTGTAGTGTATAATGCTTGCAATTTAAAGCAATAGTCAATAAAATGTCTCTCTTTTACTTGTTTCTGTTTGTCATCATGTTGTACTCACATAAGTGACATTCAGCAGAGATGGAGGCTCAGGCAAACTATGTCTAACACACACAAACACACACAGATATTCTCTAGTATACAATTTCTGTTATTTTTGAATGTATAACTTTTCACCCATACATCTGCCATCAGCTACCTACATTATTTTTCTGTATCTTTGCTTATGAAGGAACTACACTGTATACAGTTTTATTTATCTATTGCAATTACGTGGCTACGTCTGTATTCTGAAGTATGTGTTGGAAAAGAGCATTATATTGGACAGCTGTTTACAGTAAATTAGCCCTGGGGCATCCAGTGGTGCAGCAGTTTATTGGTAAGTAATTTCTGGATTTTAAAATGATTCCATACGCCCTAGCAATTATGGAAAATCTGATTTTACTTTTGGCACATTAAAAACAAGACAAATCCCTTTCCTGCCCCTTTAACAACCATAATAACATAATAACATTATGTGTTAACATAAAAAATAATTTATAACAGAAATTATATTGTTTGTTCTCCCATATAAGGAAAAGGAAACCTTTTCAATCGGATTTTCAATGGAAAAAGTAGCCAAAGTACTAATGTAAAGTATTGTTACTTCTCCATCGAAAAATCCAAATGAAAAATTAGATCGAAAAGAAATGTTGATCGAAAGAATTCGATACAGAAATATTGATTGATATTTACCAATCAAAGAGCCAGATTTACAGTGGATAAACTCGAAAAGGCTAAATTTTTTTTTTTAGTTTAGTAAATTTTGCTCTTAAATATCTCACTATATGCTATAAACTATATGCTATATGCATGCTATAAACCTTATGCTATATACTATATGCGATAAATACAGAAGGTGGTCTAGGTATTAACAATTCCATTGGTAAAACACCATCTGGTCTAGCTGACTATTTATTAAAATAATAGCCTAAATAAAAAAAAATTACATTTAAAAAAAGGTAATTTTTTTTTTTAATTAAAGTAGACCAATATATTACAAAATACTGTACAGTCTATTTGTATATATTCAATACAGCACATATTCCCAGTAGGCAGATAGTAGAATTAAATTGTAAAAATAACAAATATTACTTTACATTAGTTAAGTTAAAGTTAGGTAATTTAGGATAGTTCGAAGTGAGGTGCGGAGTCCTCGCCTCACTTCGCACTGACTGATATCTCGGCGAGACCAAGTTGCCTTGCCGAGATTGGAATCCCTTTAAAGCGCTCGCTGATGTCCGCGTGCAGGACATCAGCGTGCGCATATTAGTCAGTGCGAAGAGAGGCGAGGACTCCGCACCTCACTTCGCACTATCCTAAATTACCCCCATAGTCTCCTGACATTAATCAAATAACTTTCAACATTAGTAACCTTCAAAATTCCTTTCATTTTGGTGGGGTTATAAGAATGACAGCTAACCCTTTAAATGATACATCCACCACTGGAAATTTCAGAATTAGGACAAAATATGTCCAGAAATGAGACAAATAGGAAGATGAGAGCCTGAAGCAGCAGTGAGCCAGGAGAAGGCAGGCAGGGTAAACAGTGATTAGAATCAGGAAAGGTACCACACCAGTAGGCAAAGAGATGAAATGCAAATCACAGAATCCCAGAACAGTTAGAACAAGGCACAAAAGTGAGTTCAGAATAAAGAAGCATCTGAGGGACAGACCTGAAACAAAATCATGGACAGACTCAGAAAGATTCCAAGAACACAAAAGAGCATTTTGGGTTCAGAATAATAGCTCTACAGGGTTTATATAAGAGGTATAATAAAAGTATTGTACCCAACTCTGAAGCTTGATATTTACATGGAATAGAGGATTATCCCAAAGCCCAAAAGGCAGCTGGTCAAATCCATCTACTGGGGAGAAACACTTCACACTAAGGTATGGTACTGCATCTATATAAAAATGTAATCTGACTATAGTTCCCCTTTAAGCCCCTTAAGACCTTTTTTTTTTTCTATGAAAAATGTTTGCATGGTTGAAGTGGTTTAGGCTAAATGACAGGACCAATTCCATAAGGAATAATAGGTTTTCATCAGCCTGGGGACGGAGGATTGTTTTGGGTGATAAAATTGTTTTTGAATAGCTTAGTAAACAGGAGAACACAGCAATATTGTTAAACATAGACAAAAAATGTGTTTGACTTTAGTAAATGTGCTCCACTGTTCTGTACATCAGGTTGGACAGAACCCACTCATCACACAGATATTGAACCTTTAGTATACTGTACTGTGCAAAAGTTTTGTCCCCAATCCTTTCATAACGACAGACTAGTAGATGAATGTAACTAGGTCCCAATGATTTCTGACAGTTCTAAGCTGGTGATACTGTTGGACATTTTCCGTTTTTAGAGGATAGTAGGCATGATGTGAATTTCATCTGCTGCTTTAAGTTTCCTTGGCCAACTGCTCCATACATCTAACATATCTCAGTGTTCTCTGTTAATGGTTCTTCAAAATAGGTTAAAAAGCACATTGTGTAAACTCCAGTCTGCTTTGTAATATTTGCATGGCAGTGACCTTTTGATGCAGTATAACTACTTTGTAGTGTAAGACCTGTGACATGAAACTCACCATTGTAGCAGTGTGTGGCTATTTCTCATTGAGTTCTAAGCCTCCTACACAGCTGTTTTTGTTTCAGTTGATGATTGTGTTTAAACCTACATATGAAAATGATGATCATAATCACCCGTTTGGTTTCATTGGTTAATCATACATCAGACTATAATCTTACAAAATCCCTGACTTTGTTCAAGTATACCGAGAAGAATTGATGCTGTTTTGAAGCCAAAAGGGTTTTCACAACAATAATTGATTTGATTTAGTTTTTTTTGTTCATTCATTTTGTATTTTGCTAAATGATAAAATAAAAAATAAAACTTCTATTTTTGAAAGCATTCTTACTGGCAGCATTTTCCACACCTGCCTAAACTTTTGCACAGTACTGTACAAAGTGATGCAAAGAGCACAATAAGCTTGTAACCATCGTATACATCTGAATTTGCAAATTCACCACACTGTAGTAGAGAAATGTCATTTACCAACATATCGCTTACAGTGCAGTCACATGGAACTTTATGTGATGCAGCTTTTATATTACATGGTATGTACAGCCACATGCAAGTGAATGCATCTAGATGGACCTCACACTCTAGATGGAACTCGCTACAGCCACACATGTTTTAAATGTAATGAGTTGTGTTCATGAGTATGAACCATATGTTCCAAATTCATTCCATGTGTCACTAGAGATGAAGGAGATATGACTAGGGTTTCCTATCCACAAAAGAAAATTTATATGCAAATGTATTTACTTCATAACCAACATCTTTTTTACACCTTAATATATAACCATCGTTCCTAAACAGATACTAATTGCATTATTTTGTGAAATATTCGTATTATGATTATTACACACCCAAAAACAAACCGGTATTGAAAGAACATGATTGGTTCTAAGTAATGGTCTCCTTTTCCTAATTATCACAGTATACTGACCTTGGCTGAATATGCAAAGTTGGAGAATTGAAGAATTATCACAAAATCATTTATTTATTGGACAATTGGCACCAGGACCAGGCTAAGGTTTTTTTGCACCCTAGGCAAAGGAATGAAATTGTGCCCCCACCCCCAGTCCTCGATGACTGACACCCCTCCCCACACCTGCATAATACCACTCTCTGACTCTCAACCTCCTGTACCGCTTAGTAGGCTAGTAGTGCCTCTATGCAGTGGTGGCCCGATGATCTTATTCTTACCCTCTGTGCATTGCTCTGACTGGGAGTTCAGGGGAATAAAATCAGATCATCATCACCTCTGCATAGAAGTACTAGCAGAGTGCAGGCATCTTACTGCTCAGCACTCCTAGAAGGATGTCATCCTCAAGCGCTCACCCCCTGGCCCTGTATAATCCCCATAGACATGCATCCACTTGTGATTGATAACTCCCTTAAATCTGGCCCCTTTAAAAGTTGTGTGCCACAGCTTTCATTTTACATCTTAAAACTCCTCAGTGGCTTTACATTCCATTATAAATTCCAGAAGTGCACACTTCATTCACTAAATATACATAAGTAAGGTTGTTCAGGGATGTGTTACTGCTTACCAACTGAAAGGGCAGAAATTGCCCATCTCTGAGAGATTTATTGATATATGTAAAGTTAAAGTGTAAAAGTGTATGCTAAGCTTAAATTCTGATTTGTAATTGTAATTTTCTGAGAATTAAAGTACATTGGACTGGACTGTACTGAGCAAATTATGTATTTGTTTTAAAATCTCTAAGGCTAGGTTCACACTAGCTTATTATGCACAGCGTGAATGCTCCCTCGGTGTTCACATCACTTCCTATGTGGTTGCATTTAGTGTGTGGCGTATCATATGCCAGCCAAAATGCACCACACAGCATTCTAGACCCAGCATATGTGCATCATATGCTTGTGTGTCCAGAAATAGGTAAGTACTATCTGCTTTCATTGAGCTGTATTTTTTTTCACACTAGCATATTATGCGCTGCAATTAATATGCTAGTGTGAACCTAGCCTAAGGCAGTAAAGATTCCTGCAATGGAATGTTGTTTAGAATGAACTGTTACATGTAATGTTTTCTTATCATTACGATAACAACTTTTGAAGTAATCTAATCAGAATGGACAATGCTACCTAGCAACCTTAAAACATATTTATAGTGCTATCTTAAAGGTAAACAGTGCTTGATTAAAAATGTGCAGGGTCTGGTAGATTTGTTTCTTTTCTGTTGATCTCTGCTTTTGCAAAAAGATATGAATGTGTTGTGAAACTATTTCTTTCCTCACAGAGCAGTTAGTGTGCATTTCATATATATATATATATTTTTTTCTTTTTAGTATTTATACTTTGCTGAGATTAAGGTATCCCATTTGTTCTCTGTTTTATTTTTCAAAAGGACCTAAAAAACTTCCCATAGAGTAGAAACGTTTTGGTAAAACAGAAGCGGCAAAAGCTTGTGAAATCAAGGGAAAAGGTTTAAAAAGGGCAAGTTTCACCCTGAAAAGACTAAATTATTGGGTAGACTGAAATGTTTAGGGTCAGACATTTAACATGTAAATTAAACTAAACTACCATTATAATCTTTATTTTATTAAAATCTTACCTTCCGACAAGCTGAGCTTCTCAATGAATCTTTGGAAATCACAAGCATTATTTAAGTAAAAACTCCATTATGATTCATATATGGGCAAAAGTTATTAAAGTCAAAAGGTCTTTTTAAGTTTATCCCATGAGATCGCGAGTTAATCCCAGAAGATGAAATTATTCCTTGAGTTTTTCGATCAAATTTTTCCATGGAACAGCAGCCATACTTTACATTAATAGCATGGCTACCTTACCATCGAAAAACTCAATTGAAATACTTGAGCGAAAATCTCATGGGATTAACTCAAGATCTCATGAGATAAACTCGAAAAGACAAAGATTGGCCTTTTTGACTTTAATAACTTTTACCCTTAAGCTACTGTCTTCAACACTGCCATATTCTAACTAGCCAGAGGACCACCTTCAAAGACCTGATCATTAGCTACCAAGTATTTCCCCTTATTAGTAGATAATTGAGGGGCCAGAGAAAGCACAGTTCAGGGCTCAGATGGGGGAAGGGCTAAAAAGTCAAAATGGATTCCATGATGTGCGTGTCCTGCATGAAATGTGTAGAATGACATCTGGAGCTAGTTAAGTTGAAATATCAGATAGAACTGGGTAATTGGGCTATTCTAAGTTAGATTTTTTTTGAGCCTTTAATGTCCATTTAATAATCTGGCTGTGCTACAGTGAAAAGACCTAAAAAATATGCACCTTTGGCCTTAAGGCAAAGTTAAAAATCTATGGTACATAAGATTACAAGTAATGCCCAGGATACAGTTTGATGAAATAAGCTATACGACTACAAGTTATGTGTAAAGAACTTTCACTTTTATTACATGGTGACTATGGGTGAAATAATGCTTAAAATATAATCTACTAATTATGTCGGTTTGGGGTGATCTATTTTATGCTATTTTAGGATCTAGTTTATGTTATGAAAGTGATATAATTTAGATCTGAAAATCTTCACTTCTTGCTTACACTTCAAAATCACTGATTTTTGTATTAGAACAGAATTCTGCTTCTGTGTTTGGAGACAAGTTTGGAGAAAAGAAAGTATTTTAACTCCTGAGAATCACCCCTAGACAATGAAAGCCTTTAGATCTCCCTTAAACCCTTCTCTAAACTTTTAGCCATCTTTTCCCCAAGCAAAGCTGCATCATCCTCATTTAGGTTCAGCCCATCCCTACTTAAGAGCTGGTAGCCAACAGATTGATCGGCTCAGTTCTTCAAAAATAAAATTCCTCCTTCTTACACCAGTTCTTGAGCCTCTTGTTTATGCCTATTACCTCTATGGTGTGGTGGTGGTACAGGTAGTATTTTTGAAAATACAACCTTTGGGGTCCTTGCTCTAAGCTTGGGGACTGATTTCCTGAAATAATTTTTAAGGACATTCCACCTACCTCTTAACTTTGTCACTTGTATCAGTGTGCACCATGACCACTGATGCAAGCTTCATTATCCATGCAGCTGGAGAGGATTGCACTTCTTAGAGCGATTGGGTGAATCAGGAAGTCGTAGAGTCGCCGGCAGAGAATGAAGATGGAGTCTGCAACATGTAAGTGCTGTACAGCACTTCATTACATGTAAAAAAAAATTTTTTTAATTGATAATAAAATGCATTTAATAAAAGTTAGTAATTAACATAAATAAAGGTTTTTTTTTAATTTTTGCCCAGCCTGTTCCTTTAAAATATATACATTAGTGATGGAAACTGGGCTTCTTTTGTAACAAAAAATAAATAACCACTATTAAGATGAATTAAATGATATTGCAATATCAGAAAGTTAAGAAAATCTAATTATGATAATATACTGTATATTTTCAATAAAACTGGAGATGTATTATATTTTTTTTCTGGGAATAGTGTTTTGTTTAAAAGAACAGCAACAGCAAAAATAAAAGATTACTCACATGACATAATAATGGGGCACATTTAGTAAAGTCAAACACATTTTACACTGGTAAATACAGGAGTAACAGCTTATACTCAACGATAGTTTTCTCCTATTTATTAAGCTGTTTAAAAACAATTTTATTGCCCAAAACAACTCTCCACCCTCAGGCTGGTGTAAACCCATTATTCCCTATGGAGATGGTCCTATCATTTAGCCCAAGTCCAAAATATTTTCTAATCAAAAAGAGACATTGATCTGTAATGGAAGGAGCCCTTATAGTAGAGTATTGCAAAGTGTGCCCATGTTAACAATTAATTTCGATGGGGAAACATTTTTATAAGTCCTTTGTAAATAAGGGAAATGAAAAAGTACAAGGAAACAAAAATTGACAGTGAAATGGGGTGAAATAAATTGATATGGTCAAATAGTAAATATGCCCCTCAGGGGGGATATTAATAAAAGTTTAAAAAATAAGTTGCCATTGAAAAATTAGCATAAAAAAAAGTTGCCAGTGAAAAGTCACTTAAAAAAAAAAAAAAATTCACCAGAATATTGATATTTATTAAGTACCTTGAGACAAATTTTGTTGCCAAAAAAATATTTGACAGATTGAGGGTAGCAAAAACTCCTTATTCACAATGGGAGATGGTTGTGAAAATGTTTCAAAGTCCCATAAATGTTTGCGACAAAAAAAAGTCGACCGATATCGAAATTACTCGCAATTGAAAAGGACTCTCTGTTGAAATAAATGTAAAATGCGGTCATTTTAACACTGCAACAAATTTCATTACTGATCTTTTTAATCGCAAAAAATTTTAGCTATCACTTCATAAATTGGTCACAATTGCAAAAAGTCCCAACTAAAAAAGTCACCAAAAATGCATCGAAAAGCAGTGATTAAAATTGAATATTGACAAATAAGTCGAAGTAACCTTAGTAAATATGTCGGTTTGTCACTTATAATGGCATAGTAAATAAACCATGTATGTTTTATCTTTAGAAAAACTTGTTGGGGGGGTTATTCACTAAAATCCAAATTGTTGCGTATAGGTGTGAATTCGCCAGATAAAGACAGTTGCAATAGGCTGCTACTGTCGCAGTTGTGTCTTTATAATGAGAATATTGTCACAGTCGTGACTTTATTATGGGATAATGATCGCAATCTTAACTTTAAAAAATTATCGCAACTTTACAAAGTGGAAATTGTTGCGGATTTAATATGGGAAATCCACTGAGAATTCGACAGTCAAATTCACACCTTAGTGAATAACCCCCTTATTGTTACCAAGTAGATTACATGTTTTTAGTTCTCTGTGCAGGTTGTATTTTTGTTCATTTGATTGGAGGAATGGTGCTGTGTGTTCAAAGTCACTTCTGATTTCTGAATCTATGTTAATAATGTTGCTAGTATGGCTTGCTTTAATATCTATAATTTCATTTATAACATGCACAAAAGAAAGAGACTTTGAATAATGTTATTGTGTTATTTATTTTATATAAATGTTTATACAAAAGTCACTGTTAAAAAGGTCAAAAGCAAAACACTAAGAAAAAAACATGTATAGATAAATTCACATTTACATGGTTTACAATTTGTTGTTCAGGAGACTTCTCTTATAATGGTCTGTAACAGTGCTTCCTATATTTGTGCTTTGATTTATAATTAAAGTTTTTCACTACTGAATATTTACAATATTGTCATAAAGCAGGGGTCCAGTGACATAATCAGAAAAACAGAAAAGAAAATTTGGCGTGAAATGGGCTGAAAAAAACGTTTCCTTGTATTATCATTGCATTGTGAAACATTTCAACACAATTTCGCAGAAAATGTTTGATTCCCAGCTTATTACACATTTATAGGAAACAACGGTTCCCACCACCACCAAGTGAGAAGTAAGTCACAGTTTTCAAAGAAACTGATCTGAAAAATGAAACTGGTTAATATCCTCGAGCAAAAAAAAAAAAAAAAAAAAAAAAA
>WMED01018931.1:0-12567 GCA_019650415.1 Pipa parva | reverse complement strand
GTGGTTTTCCATTGAAGACAAATTAAATGAAGAGATTAATACCAAAGCATTTGTGATTGACATAATTTTCTGGAAGAAATTGACTATTATCTGACAGAATTGCAGGGGTGCCAATACTTTTGGCCAGCACTGTATGATATCTTCTCTTTTAACCAATGAAATAATCCTTTATATACCCATGTCGTCTGCAACAGCCTCACTCCTCACTCGTCTTCTGCCTATGACGTAGTCCAGTAGTAAGACCATTGTCTTCTGTCTTGACAGACCAAGTCTAAGTAGCAATAAACTGCAACAAAAAACATCAAACACACAGAACCAGCAACAAAACTGTTAAACCAAATAAAATACATTTTTTTCTATAATGTCCACTGGACCCCCTAGACCCCCCACCCAACACCAGCAAGGTCATGGGTGTCAGTACCCTTCCTCCTATTCCAATTGCCCAATGGGATAGCCACCCCCACCCAGTGTTATGTAGGTATGTACACTGGGAGAGGGCCCATTAGCTCTACTTCAATCACACAGTGGGCAGGGGGGAAAATGTAATGTAAACTAAAATCAGGGGTTCCCCACCATTTCTATGTGCATCCCTTCTCCTTCCTTCTATCGCAGTGGCCATCATTAATGATAATGCAGTCAATACTGACCCTCACCCCTTTGCTAGGAGGGGCAGTGGTTACTAAGTAATCACTGACCCCTACCTTTGGCTCCCTGTTTCCATGACTGCTATGGGATTTTGGGCTTTAAGCTAAATGGTCATGACCTAGGGGCCTCACCTCCTAACTTAACCTGGGGTGGGGTTTCTATCCAAAAAATCTAAAATGTCCCCACAAGTCTATGAATCTCTACCTGACTATGGGGTGAATGGACTGAGGTGGCACCTACACCCCCTTATTAGTGGGGTGTGGATCCTTCCTAACTGTCACATTCCCTTTACAAAAAAAATTAGTAAGAGAAAAAAAATGAAATGAAAAACTAAGTAAAAAATAAAAAAATTAACACTTATTGCTTCAAAAGTCTTCTCACTCATGAATTACTCCTGGTTGGGTCCATTGTATGTAGTCCTTGCTCATTGTCTTAGTCCATAAGGTAGTCCATTGGAAGGCGTCATCATTGGCCACCTAGTCTATGGGAGTCCATCATCTTCTTTTTTGATCCAAAAGGAAAGATCCAAAAGACCCGCCGCCATGCACCACTGAAAATAAAAAAAGCCACAGTCCCCACTGCTATTAAAGAGCTAGTAGGATTCATAGATTTTTATATAGCTGAGGATCCTACCTGAGTAGGAACTACAGAAATCAGTTAAATGTAAATACCCTCTGCAAAAGCCAATTACCCAATCAGGCACAAGTAATGGGGATATAACGTTTATCAGAGTTCGAACTGCCTAACAGAAAATTATAGTGCTGTTCCCTCTCAGGTAGGAATTGCTCATAGCCTCATAGCTTATACCTAATCCTGTAGCTGCACAGCTGAGTATATCGCCTGGGGGATACGTTACCACTGTAATTAGGGTTATAACAGTAACTAAGTGTAAATCCTGATTTTAGTTTTGTTTTTTTTTAATTCATTTTTATTCATTTCACATAAAATTTGTTTTTCAATTTTTTAATAAATATGCAAATATTTCAACCAGTTAATAATCAAATCTGAAATGAATTGAAAAGGGTAAAATGGAATTAATGATCCTTTATAAATATCCCCCAAATTGTAAATAAAAACATATGAGTGTATGAATAAATATATATGGATAACAATAATATGTTGTTTAATGAATGAAGACATTGTTTTGCTCCCGTCTCTCAGTTTCAGTAACATCAGCATTAGTTCTACATTTGTGTTCTGTGCTTTCAGACAGAGAAAGCCTTCAAAAGATCTGATCGCGCAGGCAGGACAATCTCTCTTGTATAAAAGAAACAAAATCAGTAATCAGAGCTGCTTTCTATTAGCTCACGTAACAGTACCCAACAATGTGTGCGAAACATTTCTCTATGTATCTGTATCCCTCCATAAGAATATACCTGAATCTCCACTACAGCCCTGCTCAACTTGGAGCGCCTGTATATTAAAAAGCAGACAACAGACACAGTAGCTCACACACTGCAATGCATTTGCACAAGTGACTTCAAGAAATGAAAGGAAGTTTCTCCCCAGTGAGAATGCAGAACAATCAAGTACTTGTGCTGCTAGCAAGCCTGCTTTCAGCTACATCATCCCCCCCCCTTTCCCCTCCACTCACTATTTTCAAAAGCAACAGTCCCTTTAAACCCTCAAAATGAGCAATTTGCTACAGGTAGGCAGTAGGTTAAAGGGAACATACCATCAAACATAAATATATTTGGAAAAACCTGTACTTCATGTATAATTTAGTAAATAAAAAGGTATGTATGTTTTACTTAATCATAAAAATAATAATTAAATGTATGTAAAAGCATAATAAAGCGCAGTAAATCTACTCTGCTGTGGTAATTTCCATGCAGCCAATATTTGACACTTTGCATGTACTCATTACATTAGAATCCCAAAAAATGAGTCCCAATGACAACTGGGTATTTAGTAGCACACATATAGCATGTTTTCAGCTCAAAACCCCTTTCTACAATTCCAGGTGATGCGATTAGAACGTTTTGTATTCATTGCTTTTGAAATTAGAACTCAATGGAGAATCTATTAAACTGAATGCAGGGAGAGTTTACTCCATTCAGAGGTATTATCCACTCAATTGATTGTTAGCTAAAGACTGGACAGTCACTTAGCATTAGACTTCAACAAAGGCAAACCTATTAGTTTGTCACATCAGGTCTGTAGCTTGAAAGAAAGGCATCATTTCTGATTGAGTAGATACTGCTTTAGAAAGGGATTACACAAGGGTAAGTCTGTGCCCTAAAACAATACTTTCAAATTAGTACTTTCCAGACCCATCCAAATGCCTGTGCACAAATCAGAAGTGGCGGCAAGACATTAGGAATGTTAATACATGGAATAACTACAGACATAAGCATGCTTTTTACTTTTATTCTAGGAATTACTGTGAAACAGATGATTGATATGTGAACTGAAAATAAGATTAGCGGAAGACAGGGCTTATTCATTAAAGTGAGAATTCCACTATTGAAGTGAATTCTCAATCTCAGGTTACTTTGCTTCGTCATTAATTCTCCTCTCACTATTCACTAAACAGAGGATTCCCATAGCAAAGAAACAAACGGCGTCATACACAGTCTCTTATGTAGCACAGCATAAACAATCGGGCAGTAGCAGCCGTGCCGTCAACCCCCTAATTCGATACTTTGATCTGGGGAAGTGAAACTGGTGAACGCAACACAGCATGCCTTGCAGAATTCACTTTGACCTTCACACCTTGACAGACTTCAATGCTTGATGAGTAAGTCAATTACCTGTGCACATGCGCACTCAAGGGGTTATTGATCACAACAAGAATTAAATGGTCGCAGTGAATTCTCATCAATTCGGGTGGCTACGCTCTGATTCTCTAATCCTTATTCGCTAAATAGGGGATTCCCACACCCTGCTCCCCCGAAAATAAAACCTAGTGCAATTTTTTCCAAGCTTAGATATATAAGGCCTCCCCTGAAAATAAGACCTAGCTGCAGTAAAGTACAGGAAATATACGGTATCAGTACCGTGTCCTAAAAATAAGGCATCCCCTGAAAATAAGACCTAGTGCGTCTTTATGAGCAAAAATTAATATGACTCTGTGTTATTTTCAAGGAAACACGGTAGCAAATTCACAACCATGTCAGAATTCCCATAGTGAATTCACTATTGCATCAGTAGCCGTCTATTGTGTAGTGTACATCTGTTGTTAGGTGGCGAATTCAACGCAGAGTTTGCTGAATACCCAAATATGGAGAAGTGGTGAGTGCATTCCATTACATGACAATTCAAACTTTAGTCAATAACCCCTAAAGGGATGCAAAGAGCTCTGTAAGTCTGCAACTGTTATATGTATCCAAATAGTTAATCAATTCACTATATTACAATTCGCTATATTACAGAGTTTGTTGAATATGCATTGACTGGAAAGTGGAGAATGTTTTTGAATTCAGCAACTGTTTGAACTTTCAGGAATAAGCCTCAGAACGTGTTAGCCCGAGAGCAGAAAAGCATTGTGGTTAAAGCAGTACAATTAGTTGTTGGTTGTGTTATTGGAAAGTATTTGAAATCAGACACCAAATTACCCAGAAACCTTTCTGATTAAATTACTTAAGGCGATCTAGTACTGTGAATTTCCACTTGTATAAACTAACGCTAGAGGTGCTTGCTTTTTCTTTAAACAGACTAACCAGATGAAAGCTACAGATCCTAACTGATTTCACCTCCTAAATCACCTTATAAAGATCATTCAAAAAGATTTTTACTGTATGGGATTTGTTCTTTTTCTGGTGTTAATGGTCCTTTAAGAAAATAGTACCTGTTAGGGGCTTGGGCATTTGGCAAGTCCCACATATTCTCCAGGGCCCTTTTGGTTTTAGTTATGCACCGTCAACTGCTTTGTATAATTCTTCTCATTGCTGATTGCAGCTATCTTTTATCACTTGGTCTTTCTGGGATTTGTTGCTAATATATGTATTACCTAATAGACCAGGGGTCTCAAACTCAATTTACCTGGGGGCCACTGGAGGTAGAGTCTGGGTGAGGCTGGGCCGCATCAGGTTTTCCACAAGAAAACAACAGATTAAAAACAATACATGGCCCTGCAGGTCAATCAGCGGCTTTGTAGGGCAATATGCAGCTCTGCTAGGTGATTTGCATCTGCTGGGGAAATTAGCATCTTTGTGGGGAAATATGTGGGTCTGCGGATCAATGTACGGCTCTGCAGATCAATGTGCGGCGCTGTGGGGCACTATGCGGCTCTGCGGGGCAATGTGCGACTTTATGGGCTACCAGCGCATCTGCAATTTTTTTTAAAATTATAATTGGGGTAAATTTTATGGCTGGGGGGGCAAGCTGGGGACACTGGGGGTATTGCGGGGCCAATGGGGGGTATTGTGGGGTCACTGGGGTGTTTTATTAAATATATCACACAGACAGACACACACACACACCCCTCTCTCTACCTATCTTAGCGACCAGCACAGCACACGGATCACTTCCTGTTTTTTTTTCCTTTCGAATACAGCTTTATTGATGTGATTACATTGCCAGTCCAGCTGTGCCAGGGACTCCCGCTCATTGAGAAATGAACAGCTGATACCGGGCCGCAAAACCATTGGTAGGTGATGCAGAGGTGGGGGCTGCAAACTGTCATCCTGCGGGCCGCGAGTTTGAGACCCCTGTAACAGACAGATTGGAAATTTAAAATGTTAAAGGAGAACTAAAGACAGAATTAAAAAGAAGCCACAGGAAACAAAACATTGCACTAAAATGAAACATCACAATGACAACTTGAACAGTGTTGCTATATTTTGGCAGACTTCACATAGTTTTGGAGGGTAGAGGAGCCTTTGAGAAGCATCGCACACTCAAATCAGTGGTGAAAAAGAGCGTACACGTCATCACACTCATTGCGCTTCTTTTTTTGCTGGTGAGGGGGGCATTCTCATTGGGGGTGCAATGAGCATGATGATGTGTGTGCTCTTTTGCACCACTGATTTATTTGAGTGAGTGGTGCTTCCCGAACATGCGGTATTTTACCTGCATGCATACTTTTTAAATTCCATGAACAAAGCAGACTTATAACAAATCTTGCACTAGTGCTAGAAGATACTCTTTTTCATTTCTTCTGGTGCTTCCCAAAGCTTCCTCTAGTCTCCATTGATGTCCTGCCTGGCATGCTTGCTACAGCCTGCTGCTATCAACTTTGGTTACAGCTATGTGTCTCTGCCTTGTGTCAGCCTGCTTTAAAGGGATTTGAAGCATTCTGTGTCTCCTGCCTGTTTCTTCATAGCTAGCACCGCTATAACCAAATACAGCACTTGGTTCTTCCATGTAGCATCAGCCAGCAGTTTCCCAAACTCCAAGCATGCTGTGAGTTACTTTTCAGCATGTCCCAGGTGAGGATCTTCATGCTTCATGCTCCAAGCATGCTCTGAATTACATTTCAGCATATGCCCAATGGTGCTCTGAGTTAGTTATAGTTCAATTATACTGCTCCAAGTGATCCATGGTATTGATTTGAAGATAAAGAACAGGGCCTTCGTAGACTCTACACTTCAGTGCCAAATCCTGCTATGGTATAAAGCAGGGGTCCCCAAACTACGGCCCGTGGGCCGCATCTGGCCCCCTGAGGCCACTTACCCGGCCCCCGTCACCAATGCCGGGACTAGGGGTAGGCATCTGCCTAGGATGCTGCAGGAGGGGAGGCACAATCTTGGTGCTTGTCCTCCTTATTTTCCATACACCCACCTACATTGTCCCTGGCCCAGCTTTGTTTCCTGTAAAGATTAGTGTTACAGCACTCCTCACTCCCTCCTCCGGTGCACACCGATGATGTAACAACACCTGATCAGGAAACAGTTGGGGAGGGAGTGAGGAGCGCAGTAACACTAATCTCTACAGCAGACGGTGCAGAGCAGGGGAAGAGGTAGGGACAGGGAAAAGGGGGGGGGGGGGGCAGCACCAGTCCAGCACCCTTCAGAGGATATGTAGTAGGGAGGGGGTTTGTGGGGAAGGTAACAGTTCATAGTTTTTTTTATAGTCCAGCCCTCCAATGGTCTGAGGGACAGTGAACTGGCCCCCTGTGTAAAAAGTTTGAGAACCCCTGGTATAAAGGGTCCACTTTCTCTTTTGTCATTATTGTTTCTGTTTCCTAGTCACAACTGTTACTGCACTTTGTCACCATACACCTTAGCTCCTCCAGAGGTGTACCACCTTGTTCTTGTGTTTCCCTTCACATTTAGTTTGTCTTAGTGCTTCCAGAGGCTTATTAGGGTCTGGGTACACAGTAGTGCCTCTAGTGGCGTCCCAGTCCTGTGGATCCTTGACAGTCCATGTTTGGGGGGATATTTATAAAAACAGGAAAGTGTGGAAAATACATTTTCCCTAATGCTTTATTGGACCCATACCCCCACCCTTTTACCTTGACCCCAAGTGGGGTAAGGAGTTATACATACTAGTAGGGTAGAGAAATAATTAAAGACAGTGGTCAATACTGGCCCCCCACCCATTAGCTGGGGTGAAACAGACAACTACCCTGGAATGGATCAATCACTAACCCCCTTTCCTGGCTCTCAACCCCCTTAACTCTATGGGTGCTTTATCAATAAAAAATAAATGCTGCCCCTATCTTAAGACCCTCTACACCCCCAGCTGCGTATGGAGCAAAGGGTCTGAGGTGGGGCCTCCACTTCCTAGCTAATGGGGTGTGCGTCAGTCATAAGTGTGGGGCCAGGTTGCAGTATATATAAAAAATGCAATTAAAAAAATATAATGATAGGCCATCATCTTTTCTCTTGATGGTGGTTGTGGTCCAAGGGGTCTTGTTCCTTCAATGTTGACCTGCTACCTACTGGAGAAAACAAAATAAAGCCAGAAGGTCCTTTCTCTCCAATGTCTCTGCCACAACTGAGAAGACAGCAGGCTCCACAGCTATTTACATATCCTTGGACTGGCATTGATGGGCCCACAGGCAGGCCCCTTCCCCATGCTGGCTACGATGTGGCCTCAAGACAGGACATCTCAACTCTGTCAGGCTGGCCTTCCAGGCAGGCCCAGGAATTTTTCCGAACTCCCTACAGGCCAGTCTGATGCTGTATTTATATAGCTGAGGATCCTACCTGAGAGAGAACTACACGTGCAGTAGTTAACTAAAAATTCAATTAATCAATCAGGTAGAAGGAGTGGACATGCAATTAATATTTCCTTAAAAAATATTTTTGCAACTGTAAAAAACTTGGCTTTAATTAGATCCAGGGATCTAACCCACAGTATGCATAAAGTTAGGAAAACATAGATCACATGACAGGATTTACATTGCTTTATCATAAATAGCACCTACCTGTGAGATTATAAGTAAAACATACTGTATAATGTAAAATACAACATGTATATGTATTCAGAAGCCAATACAGAATCTTGTTTGCCAATAGGCTATTTTTGCATTAAGCAGGCTTTCTCAATCACTGTTTGGTTCTTCTATTGTGTAAACTTAATATTTATAAAATAAATCTATAAATGTCACTAATTACTCCTATCTAATGCAAGGAACATTTATGTCACCAACAGTTATTTGTCTAATTACCATTGTTGGCTAAATGTTTTTTACAATATATATTATTTACTTATTTTCCGTAGTTGTATAGCTCCTTTCTCACAGAAGCCTCTCCTCATCCACCTAGTTCCTCTATAGCAGTCAGCGACATGATTCACTGGCTTGATAATTCTAAAATAAACAGAAAGAAGCAGGTGGGCAGAAGCTCTGTGAAGTTACACACCTGCAAGATTCTGATTGGTTACTCAGAATTCTCTTTCATTCAGTTCCAAACTGAGCTACAGAAGAGGAAGGAGGTTACAAAGAGAAGGAGCTTCTATAAGAAATTGGCTATGGATTCAAAAGCATGGTATTAGCATGGAGTTTGTATGTTCTCCCCGCACTTGCGTGGGTTTCCTCCGGGCACTCCGGTTTCCTCCCACAATCCAAAAACATACATCTGTGTGTGTGTGTGCGACAAAATAGGGAAACTAGATTGTAAGCTCCATGGGGCAGGGACTGAAGTGAATGATGAATCTCTGTAAAGCACTGCATAAAATAGTAGCGTTATATAAGAATGAATAAATAATAATAATATTTATAGCAAAATTTATTTAACAGTGACAAATAGACAGGCAGATGACCTAACTGTTCCTTTAATAGCAAATGTGGCAAAAATACAAAACTGGTAAAGAATTTTATTGATGAATTCCCTGTGTAATTGTCCATAGATACTGGTAAATAAACTACTGTCAGGCCAGATGCAGAGACTCCTGCAGCTGCAAAATTCATCCCACTGTCCAAATATCTTACTTGAAGCTTCAAGCCAAGCCTCTGTTTAAAATTCTCCTGTCTAATGTTTTATTTGCATTACTATTGGGGACTAAACTAAAATATTTACCTCCTACTGCACCATCCTTTTCATGGAATGAAATTCTCCATTTATTTTTTTTGTCTGCTATTTAATCATTGACACACTTTAATAAGGGTTGTTTAATTAACAGCCACATGTGCTGCACACATGGTGTGTTCCTGTCTTCTAAATCATTCTCAACAGAGATAATTTAGAAAAATATATTACAAAATGAGAAGCATTAAGCAATTAACATCAATCAAAATGTTCTAGTCACCTGTATGCTAAATAGCCCTTATTAATCTGTAACAAGACTAGTGCAACACTGTACAGGCCTTTAGTCTACTATTAGACTATGGTATTATTATTATTGTATTATATTGCCATTTGATCTACTGTATATGTACTACTCTACTGGCAACAGATTGACTCAGTTTGACTCCTTGCTTGACTGAAAAGGGGGTAATACATAAAAGTGGAAATATTCCTTGAAGGTCCGAAGTTGGGTGAGGGTTTTTATTTTCAATTTGTTTGTCCACCCTCAAAATATAATTAAATTGCTAATTTATAGTTAACTGCTTGAGGTCTAATGACCATTGTGGTAGTTCACATGGGCACTAGTTGTCTGCAAAGCCTTCAGACCTCTCTTTTCCCACAAAATCATCCTTGAAAGGGCGTAATTCTTCCCCTAAACTATTCTCTTCATCTGATTTTGGTCCACTTTTGTACTGTTGCATGGCCAACACTAAAAGGTTTAAAAAAACATGAAGGGGTCCTGCACATTCACATCTTAGAAGATGGTTCTGCACTCGCTACTTAAGTTGTGGATTCAAGTAGTAAATAGTATCTAATAAACTTCTGCTTTCCAAATGTGCAGAAAAGCACATCACAACCAACAAATACTTTAAGGACATTTGCTGTGGCTCTGTGGCTATTCCTAAAATACAGTCATGAATTGTGTGTGCATACAAAGTGATGTGAAGAGTTCCATAAGTCTGCGACCATTGTAAGCATCCAAATTGCTTGCAAATTTGCCACATTGGAGAATTTGCTGAATATAAGATCAGGAAGTGGCAAATGAACATGAATTTGGACCTTTACATGGTTATTTGGACTGTCTGGCCCAGTGACTGCTCCGATCTTCATCAAGCTGAGTGTGAAACACAAACTGAAAAATCTCACATTTATGCACAAACTGGTATGCAATATATTTTAACACCCATGGCAAATGTGGATATATAAAGGAAGTACAGATATACTGTAGTTCAGTTTCCTCATGCCAAGATATAATATGCATTTACAATGGTACCTCGAGATACAAGCTGCTCGGCATATGAATTTCTTGAGATATAAGCTGCAACTTGAACCAATTTCCTGTTTGATATCTGAGCCGATGGGGTTGGAACAGATTATTTCTATTTCTGTTATTTTAAATGGGAATAATTTGTTTGAGATCTGAGATGACTTGAGTTATGAGCTTGGAAATTTGTATCTCAAGGTGCCACTGTAGTTTCATCTGGTGCTGCAGTATTTGCTCCAAAATAAAGTCCAGAATGGAGGTAATTCATATACATAATTAGGTATACTCTGTATTGTCTGGTGTCTCTGTGAGTGATTCACCAGCTATTACCAGTGGAGGGTGAAACTGAGGGCCACAACCTGGGAGTCTCCTTGCTGAATCTCCCTCCCCCACCCCTGGTTGAAGACTGGAGGCTTCTTAGACTCCACATCTTGATGTGAATCTGCATGAACTCCACTGTGGTACAGAGGATAAACACCCAGTCCATAAAATTTAACAGGGTTGGTTGGGTCTATAGGTTTAATCCTAAAGCATATATTTTTACTTTAAGTGTAGTACTGACACTTTGTTAGGAGTAGAAATTTGTGTACCTGTTGCAAACCTTACATGCGTACAGAGAAATTACCAGTGCTCGTTGTATTATTCAGCCCCATCCACCTAACACTCGGGAAAGAAAAGTCAGGCTGACAGGGAAGATGACAGAGAGAAACGCTGTATAAAGGTACATTTTTTTAAATACATATATATTTACAAAAATGTTTATTTCATTAGTACAACCTAAATTAGTATTAGCTTTGAGGTGACAGGTGCACTTTAAGGGCACATGATACAATCTTTTCCTGCGGGTTAAGAGGCTGTCTCTATGTCAAAAGAGAGATTTCCAAGAATGTCCATCATTAATGTTTATTAGAAACATTATGGTGTTAAACCAACATAGGACCAAATTAAATACATAAACCAGGATCAGCATGTTTAAAATGCAATAGTTATTACAGTAGTTTGCTTCCTGTTATAAATCTTAGATTTATATCCCCATAATAAACAGCATCAAAACAAGTGATGTTCTATGTTTATTTAATAATAAATGCTTCTGGCAGTAATAAGCAAAGGGATGTGTTGTTTAGACCACACATCTGATTGAAAACAATACACAGCTGGCAGTCATTTGTTGGATTCTTTAAAAGGATAATTAAACATCTGTTACTAAAGTACATTTTACTTCTACATTAACCATTTGAATGGATTGAAGCTTTCTTACCTGTGTTTATGCTAGAAGTGTGAGTGTTCTCTCACAGCAGCCTGTAAATCATAGCCAAAGGGGAATGTGAGTTATGCAAGTGATGAAATATCAATGTATTAAGTCAGTTTTGAAGCTTATTCACAAAAGTCTAAACAGATGAGTACAGTTTTGGATTCGCGTCTATTTGACATTTTCCCATCTACGTGTATACAGCAAACTCTGCTATTTGGCGAATTTGCACCCAATTTAGATGCTTAGGTTGGTCATAGAGTTACAAAGCTTTTTGCGTCAGTACGGGTGCATGTACAAACGTAATTCAGCTATTCATGATACATTGATGACCAGGGCTGGACTGGGACAAAAAATTGGCCCTGGCATTTTTGGCTTAGACCAGCCCCTCATAATTGGTGGAGCACAACTGACTAGTAATTTATGTTTATGGGGTTACAGAAAAGTGCAACATGCAAAAAACAAAATTCATAAATTACATTTAAAAATAATTAATATTTTCTCTTAAAACTGTCACTATTTTTAACAGAAAAAGTATGGTTTCTTGGTAAAACTATACTGTTTTTAAAAGCCCCATTCCTCTTGATTACAACGATACCACACTTGTATCAAAAGACACCCTTTCTTGCCCAGGAGACACTCCTAATTGAAATGAGTGATTTACAATATTTTAGAAAAAAATCAACCAATTATGCATACCTTGCAGTTTTTCAGGATAAAATACCATTTACCTCATGAATACCCCCCACAAAGTATATATCCCCTAAAAGTACTCACCTTCAGCTATCTAGGCAAGCATGTTGCTGTGGACACAAGCCCCTTTGAAATTTGCAGATTTGGGGACAAATTGATAAAAATGCAGAGTGAAAACAGTATTTTTTCACATAATAACTTGAAACCCCCCAAAACAAACTAAATCAGAAACAGCAATGCCCAGGAGCTAGGAGGGCACATCAGAGGTGCACATTTGGGGCTGAGGGGGCACATTTGGGGCTGAGGGGGCACATTTGGGG
>WMED01018930.1:0-12567 GCA_019650415.1 Pipa parva | reverse complement strand
AGCGCTGGGGGAGGGGGCGGGGTTTTGCGAGGGGGGCGTCATCTGGGGAGGGGGCGGGGCAGCGCCGGGTTGGGGGGGGCGCCGTTGGAGGGGGGCGCCAATAGAGCCAGAGCCGGCTCTGTAGATAAGGGTAGCTTCTTGTTAATTGTTTAGTATACATTGTTGCAGTTAGCATTTGTTTTGAGATACTTTGCTGTGTTTTTGTGTAGTTGTGTTAGTTTTGTAACAGTGTGCAGCTTTTAACGTGTTAGGTGGTGTTTTTGATGTTAGCGCTCCAGTTTGGCATAATTCTGAAAGGTTTTTGCCAGGTCTAGTGATGCGAATCATTTTGAGCGATAAGTTTTAGCTTAGCTAAGCAGGAAACGTTTCTTGAATAGCGCGATCAGTAAAAATAAAAATAGCGCTACTTTTTTTATAACTTCTCCAAATGGTCGGTCAAAAAGAGAAAAAAAAGCAGGAAACCAAATTTTTCGCATTTTTTCCACCATTTTGACTTTTTAAGGGCGAAATGTATTAATGTTGGAAAGACCAGCGGTCTTTCTGACGTTACTGAGAGAAATCTCGTTTTATTCTCCCGAGATTTCATTCGAGATCTCGAGACTGAGTTTCTCGATCTTGAGTTTTTTAATTTTTCCCCCCCATGGAAATGCTTTACATTAGAAGCATGGCTTACCTTTCCATGGAAAATAACGAAAATTCGGGATCGCGAAACTTGATCTCGCGATCTCGAATGAAATCTCGCGAGAATAAAATGAGATTTCTATGGATAAAGTCAGAAAAGACCCCGAGCGGTCTTTCCGACTTTGATCAATTTCGCCCTTAGAATTACCCCCTTATGACTGAAGCATTAGTAAACAGTAAAAAGCAGTCATAATAATATGGTTTTTCTCAGACGAGTTGTAACCTGTTTAACAAATAAGAGAGTGATCTGCATGGAAATCTAATGTAACCTCAAAGGAAAAAAGGTTCGCTTTGAAGTGCGCTCTAATAGACAAGATCTATGAACTGTCTGACAGTCTCACTTTAATTCCAGACTTGCGCTGTTTCTAGCATTGAAAAAAATACATTTTCTTCTTTAGCTTGCAAGTAAACAATAAAGCTATGATGATTAATATTATTCTTTTTACTGCTAACGACATGGCTGCCTTCATGTATTTTAATCCCTAAGACAAAAGCATGTTTCCCATTAACAAAACACATATATTTTAATATATATTGCCTTTGTGTAGTAAAACAGTACAATAAAAAATTGTTAAATGGTAAATAACGAAAAATAGATATTACAAAAGCACTTAAAAAAAACACTCTGTAGATTACTTAAAGGATAAGGTACAATCATTTAACAAGATGTAGTAACCTTTAGCAGCCAATTAGAGATTGAATTTACTGTATATATTATATATAAACTTTAGTTAAAAAAAATCATTTAAAATAGTACAGTCGACTTATACACGAGACATTTTAGTTTGAGAATAAAAAAAAAAAGAAACGATCAACTGAGTAGGCTAGTGACTTCCGGGAGGGGGGTTTAACGAGTAGCCGCACTTTTAATCAGCTCCTCAGCTGACCGGCAGCCCAGTGAATGACAACCCAATTCGACCCACACAGCAGACCGGCACTGTTACAGCTAATACAGTCACGCGCACTGCTGAGGAGGATCCTGAGGGGAGAGGAAGATCGAGACCTGAGACCTGACCCAGACAAACATAAAACGGTCACAGACTCAGCAGGTGACCGCAGAGACATCCCAGGCCTGCGGCCAGAGACACAATCAGAGAGGAGGAGGCAGACATCGAGAATCGGGACCGGACTGCAGGGAGGCCTAGATCACGTGACCTATACCAACACAGCCGCATCCAGGCCCACTCAGCGATCACCAC
Source organism: Pipa parva (assembly GCA_019650415.1). Classification (NCBI taxonomy): domain Eukaryota; kingdom Metazoa; phylum Chordata; class Amphibia; order Anura; family Pipidae; genus Pipa; species Pipa parva. The sequence goes on along the minus strand of WMED01018930.1, from coordinate 10,687 downwards.
ACAGAGAGAGACTGATTATTTAAAACAGGGAGTATTTATATTTTGACCTAATATTCACTGTCCCTTCTACACTACCTCTGTCTTCTACTAAATCCAACTTAAAAACTCACTATCTCCTTTCATAACTGTGTCCACAAACTGCTACATACTTTATATGCATATGTGATTATAGACCTGCAATCCCTTATTTATTTTTTTTTTGGCTTGTTTTTCTTGTTTCTTTTTTTGTTTTGTTTTGTTTCTTTTTTTTTTTTTTTCTTTTTTTTTTTTTTTTTTATATGTTATGCTAACAAAACCCCAAGTTTTACTCTCGACTTATCCATTGGTCATAGCAAATTTCATAGTTGTTGGCCCAAAAACTGACCTTAACTTATACACGAGATGGACTTATACACGAGTATATATCATTCTAGCTCCCTTATACCAGTGAATGGCCACTCCTGATTGGTTGGTGTGGGTTACTAGACCTCTGTAAAGGATTACTGCTCTTGATGAATACCCCTGCATGTTTCTACACAAGGTATAATAAACACATGTAATGCCAGCCACAGTTCAACCCCCCCACCCCCCATTGACTTATGAGGTCATCTTCTTTGAACAGACATTTTACCACTTATTACATTTTTACTGTTCATTTCATGAAATGGTTGATACAACCTTCTTTTCATAGTAAAATAAAAAATAAAATTATCATTTTATTGTTTGCGTGAATTTTTGGGACAATGATTTTATCAACCATTTAATAAAGATACTTATGGCTTACAAAACCCAGGAATGCAGAGCGTTATCAAATTATTAATTATATCAGTATTATACATGTATGTATATGTATATATTTTATTTTTTTCAGTCAATTCACTTCTTGTGCGTTTATCAAAAAAAATAATTTTTTCATGCAAAATGCTGGAATATGTTTATTTGTGAATAACTAATTTCATAGCAAGGTCTAGTAGTATGAAGTAGCATGTAGTAGTATATAGTAGCATGTAGTAGTATGTAGTAGCATGTAGTAGTATGTAGTAGCATATAGTAGTATGTAGTAGTATATAGTAGCATGTAGTAGTATATAGTAGTATGTAGTAGTATATAGTAGTATGTAGTAGTATATAGCAGCATGTAGTAGTATGTAGTAGCATGTAGTAGTATGTAGTAGCATGTAGTAGTATATAGTATCATGTAGTAGTATATAGTATCATGTAGTAGTATGTAGTAGTATGTAGTAGCATGTAGTAGCATATAGTAGTATGTAGTAGTATATAGTAGCATGTAGTAGTATATAGTAGCATGTAGTAGCATGTAGTAGTATGTTGTAGTATATAGTAGCATGTAGTAGTATGTTGTAGTATGCCAGTGCCAGTTTCCTAGTTATATGAGATCAATGATATATTCTATGTTTCCCCTTTAACAGTGGTTAATAATGTTTTATTCCTTGACAGGTGCCTCTGACCTGACAGCCTTTAGTGACCCTCGAGTTGGTATTGATCGTCAGTTCTCCACTCTACCTTCCATCTCTGATCCACGCATGCACTATCCTGGGGCTTTTACATACACACCTACTCCAGTCACTTCGGGCATAGGGATTGGTATGTCAGCAATGACCTCTGCCACAAGATACCATACCTACTTACCCCCTCCATATCCAGGATCTTCTCAGGCACAAGGCAGTCCATTCCAGGCCAGTTCTCCATCGTACCATCTTTATTATGGAACATCTGCTGGATCTTATCACCAGTTCTCTATGATGTCAGGAGGAGACCGGTCACCACCTAGAATCCTTCCACCATGCACAAACGCTTCCACGGGGTCCACTCTCTTGAACCCGAACCTTCCAAATCAAAACGATGTGGTGGAGACTGAAGGAAGCCACAGTAACTCCCCCACTAACATGGGAACCACCCCAAGGCTGGAGGAAGCTGTATGGCGGCCATATTGAAATATGTTCTATGATACTCATATCTTTCCTTCAGTAGATATGTTGAATTAATGAGATCCTTTGGAAGGTAGCCATGAGGAAACTGTGAAAACATCCAGTTTAGCCATGCTGTGAAATCACAAAGAATGGAGAAGATATTAAAGGAATGTGTATACATCCCATCTCGTTTCTTTTCCTTCAAAGGAGTCCCACATTTATGTAACGTTTTTAGAGATGGAGTGTAAAATTAGCAGTGGGGAAATATGTTATGGGTGACATTTTTTCCTTTGCTTTAATTTTAAACCAGCAACAACAAAAAAAAAGTAACATATTTTCATTTTTGGGGAGACTGGAACTGGACGCTAAATTATTTGGACTTTATGTAGCATCCTTATAGACGATGGAATAAGGCCATTTCTTACATCACTTGATATTATACAACCCTGGAACTGTTTTACGCCGCCATTTTAGTATAAATGTTAATCTCAGAGAACCCGCTTCCAAATCTCAGAGATGCGTAACTTGTTAATAGGCACCTTACTGTCAATATTGCTTCTTTTTACATTTCTTTTTTAAACTTACATTTACCATTTTTTTTTTTTTTTTTACATCAATTTTTGTATTATCCTAATTAATTTTATTTTCGTTTTTTTCACCTGCTCAGCGAAGTGGGCTGAGTACTGCGACCTGCTGGGTCTACTTGGAGGATTGCGTGTTAATATATTTATACTTGTATTAATAATAATAATAATTCAGGGTTGCCGAAAGCTGTACAATCCAAACCCGTAAATGAATATTGTTTACATATTTCTTTTGTATAGGAACGATGAGTTTGCGATGACTTTGTGATGAAGTGTGTTTTGGGAAAAAAAATACAAAAACAAAAAAAAAAACAAAATATTTGTTCTGTTTCGGAGTAAACTAAAATATTATTTGAAAAAAAATTTTTTTCTTTTCTTAAATTGTTTCAGAATAACTGATGGAATTCTGATTTTCTGTTTTGATCTGAGGTCAGGGACACGGGCGATATTTATTAAACTCGGAAAAGCCCGTTTAGGCTTCTCGCGGTAAGTATCGCAAGATTTGTCTCGATCGATACTTACCGAGAGAAACTTTTTCTACTGAATATTTAATCCATGGAAAGGGTAGTCCTACTACACTAATGTAAAGCTATACTACACTAATGGAAAGTACAACTACCCTTTCCATGGATATATTCAATGGAAAATATTCTCTCGTTAAGTATTGATCAAAACAAATCCCGCAATACTTACCCCGAGGAATTTACGGGTGTTCGCCTGATTAAACTCGGAAAAGCGAAAACAAGCTTTTCCATGTGTAATTAATTTCTCCCGATGTATCTATTTTATATGCTGATAATCTAACTGCATAACGTAAAGAAATGACAAATATGTTCTGAATGATCAGTTTCCGTTCTGTTATTAACCCTTTGTGCTGCCCGAAATGATTTACACTAATATTAGAGGGATATTTATAAAGATTTCTACTGATTTAGTGAGGATTGAAAACATCTTTTCCATGTTAAAAAAAATGCATTAAAAAAGTAATTTTCGGCACAGTGATAAAAGCGTTTTAAATAACTGTTACCAACGTAATACATAAAAACTCTGTTTTTCATGCTTTAAGTGGTCAGAAAACATTTAGATTTGACTTTTATAAATATCCCTCCTTTAAGTTTAACAGAGCCACCTAACAAACTCCTGTGAACTACGTCGCACAGAGTTGTCTCTGTTAAACCTCCAGGTGTTTTGTGAAGTTTGTGGTATTACTGGTCCTTGAAATATTTGACAGTTTCCCTTTAGTTTAGTTCAGAGTTTTATATACAAATTGTGAAACATATTTTGTCTTTGCTGTTTGGCATAGGTTTATATTATGTAGCAGGAAGATAATGCTGTACGTTCCTTAATGTACCCATTAAATCTGATACCAATGACATATTGCTGGTTTTGTGAATAAAAGCAGATTTTACAAACTTCTGTATAGTCTCCATACCAGATTATGAAAAATACATAGGGACTTAGCGTATACACGGATATAATGTGATAGTATAGATTTACAGGCCAACTCAAAACAGAAATATGTTTCACTTTCTTATAACATGCTCAACTTTGGGCTTATATTAAGACAAGTTTAAAATCATGAGCAATTGTTATGTTTGTGCATTTTCCTGATTTAATTCCACTTCCTCGAACAAAAGATGGAGACAGAATGATTTGTAAAAAGCTTTTGGGCCACAAAGGGTTTCAGGAGTTCGGTTACAATGTGTAATCCCCAGTACTAAATTGTAAAGATCTTTTCTCCACACAATATATACAGTATATATATATATATATATATATATATATATATATATAGTTATATTTAGCAAACATGTGCACTGATATGATGATCCAACCACAAAAAAATCTAGGGGGTTATTCTCTAAAGTCCAAATTGTCACGTAAAGGTATAAATTTGCCAGCTAAAGACAGACGCAATAGACTGCTACTGTCACAGTCACGGATTCACTATGAGAATATGGTCATGACTTTCAAATTGTCGCGGTCACGGATTTGCTATGGGAATCCGCTGTTTAAGAATTCGACAATCGAATTTCTACTTTGGGCAATAACCCCGCCTCCCCCAGAGTTCATTATTAGAAATCAGACAATAGACTCGCTTCGAAAATCTGTTTCGCTTGTGGGGAAAAAAAAAACATCTCTTTTTCCAGAGATTTACATTGTTCTAACCAGTTGCTGGCACTATTTAAGGATGCACAGGTACTTTCACAGTAATAATACAAACTGCTGGTGTTTTTATCCCTATGAAATATTATCTTCTTCTTTTATTTAATGCGTATTGCAAAGCAGACTCTTTGAAAGCAGGGTTTGGGATCAGTGTTTGATATAAAAAATACCTATAAAAAAAAATAAAAAAAAATTGTTGGCTGCAGGCAGCATATGAATTTGATTTATTTATGTTTATTTGTTAAGTAAGCATTTATTATTGTGTGTATATATATTTTTTTTGCTTTCTCGCGGATTGATGATGCAGTAGCACTTTGTATCGAAAGATGAAACATTTCATAGATTCGCAGTTAGGTCATCTCGCTCTTTTTTTTTACATATGTGACAAAAGTATTGACTTTATTTTCAGTGGGGCGTTTACGCCGTTCAATTCATGTTAGATTCGAAGTTTGTGAAAAATCGGAATTTCCGATTTTATCATTATGATGTCATGATCTTATAGAACCTCTTTAAACGCACTAATCTATGAGTAATTAACTCCCCTGACCTGGTTGAGGCTATTATTTTCAAAGGGCGGTTGTGAGGTAGTAATTGGGGATTCCGTAAAATTCCCCAAATTATCCATTTTTTTTTTATTTTTTTTTATATCTATAAGAAAGGAAAACATTTCAAACCTCAATAAATATTCTCCAAGGACTTGATCAGGGATATCCAATGTACCCAAACTCCTAAAGTTACTTCTCCGTTCCCCTTGTAATTTGCTGAAATATTCCTTCCGTTCCTGGAAAAACATTGTCGTGAAACCAGCATTGAGCAATTTTATTTTTTAAATGCCAGCTTTCTAGAATCCTAAAATCCTTTGCTTGGTTGGAGGGGAGGGCAAGCTTAATTCAGCGATCTCTGACTTGGCCCAGGAGTTTAATTTTATTTCCATTAAAAGTACAAAGGTAGAACCGATTACAGTACATGTGACCTTGTTTCCTCTTAAAAAGATGTTATTTACAGTTCAGCTTGCTACCAGTAGGTGTCAGTAATAATTTTACTTTTTCCATAAAACTATTGCAAAGCCACCAAACCGTCTTGTGCTTTTTTAGTGTATATTTTTATTATCTCTAAAGTGTTTGAATCCACCATGCCCAAATCAGAAAAGTGCAGAACATAAAGATATCTAAAGCTGATCTAAAAACACATACTGTTAGTTATGACTGTTCACATGAGTGGTCAATATTGCATTGATTATAGCTGCATTTATTTCCCTATATACAGTATTTGTCTAGATTACTTCCAAGGGTGCGTGTTTACTGGAATGTAGAGGGTTTGTTACTATACTAAAAGTTGCAACATTTACCCAAATGGGTTTTTTTTTTCCCCAAAATGTATCTATTCGCCATTAAATTTCACCTGCGTTCAATTTCAGCCTTGGAATTATATTTATATAAATATTGTAAACATTTGCAGAAGGTGTTTAAACCTCAAGAAAATGCAGCCATTACCCTCAGAAGGAGAAATACTCTGTATGTGAGCATTTTGATGGAAAGAAAAAAAATTGTACGTTTACAATGATCTAAATATCACATTAATAGCTCTTGGATACAACAAGGAGTCTGATATGTGCTGGGGTGCTTTATGTTAAACAGGAGAGTTCTGCAAATAGATGATATCAGGGCACATTTACTAAAGTCAAACAGGATTTTTGACTAGTAAATTCAGGAGAAACAGCCTATATTTAACAATATCACTGGTTTCTTCTAATTACTAAACTGTTCTAAAATTATTTTATCTCCCAAAAGAATTCTTCCTCCTCAGGCTGGGGTAAACTCATTATTCCCTATGGAGCTGGTTCTGTCATTTAGCCTAAGTCCAAAATATTTCCCCATCAGAATGAGACATTGATATCGATCTATAATGGAAGGAGCCATCATAGAAAAGCATTGCAAAGGGCAACTCCTGTCAACTGATCAATACTTGTCGATAATAATTTACTTCGATGGAGAAACATTTTCATTGATCCTTTGTAAATCAGATAAATTCAAAAAGCACAGGGAAACAAAAATATACAGTAAAATGCGGTAAAATCAATCAATGTGATCGAAATGGTCTCAGTAAATATTGGTGTTTAGTTAACAATGTCTGGAAAACCACAGAAAACAATCCCATCTTTGAAACCACAATAAATGTTGTATTAAAAAATATCTCACAAACAAATTTCATCAATTAAAAACAAGATTTAGCAGAAAAATTACATTCATTTGAAATCATTTTCATGAATTCCACGTCATCTCTAAATTAATTTATAACTTTATTAAGAATATTCTGTTTACAAAATCCTGAACCTCTATGAGAAACCAAAATGGATAGGTTGTTGTTAGGTCGACACTGGCAAATAGTATTTATTCAATTTAGAAATAAGGCAAAGTAATGATTCAATGTATGCCGAAAGGCCTGGAGCCTTGAAAACAGCCATATTTATCAATATGTTCTGGAAACATTTCCGATTTTTTTTTTTGTTTGCTTATTTTTGTGATGACCTTTCTCTAAAATCTGTAAGTGGTTAGTAATTATTACCATCTCGGATGCTTTCCATACAATATAATGTTTACCTGCATCAAAAGCTTTGGGTCTGGACTACATTTTTTTTTTTTTTAATTATGCGCAATTGTTAATATCGTTATGAAAACCTTGTATTTATGAAACTGTAAATAGTTTTCCAAAAAATATTTTCTAGCACGATCTTCCGACTGCTTCTAATAAACCAGAATTTGACTTTTTCTTGTAATGCATTCTTGTAAAAACACTGAAGTGAAGTTTTGTTTACCATTTCATTTAGGAATCTTTTTTTTTTGTTTGTTTGTTTTCTTTTCTAAACAGCTTTGTAAGCATGGAAATTCCTCTCTATCATTCTCCATAAATGGAGGGCTTTAAATAAATAAATCCCATCACATGTTTCTGGACAAATGGGTTTAAAAATCTATAGAGTTAAGGGCATATTTTAGATGTTTAAAATGTTACTGTCCAAATAAATTTACAAACAGAACTAAACGCTTCTCGTGTCTGCTTACCTGATTTCTAAGTGAGAAAATATTTCAACATATGTTCACATTAAGCACATCTAAACAATCCAGCGCAAATTTCAGTTTTTTTTAAGGTACAGTATATTGTTTTCCTAACATGATATTAATTTCCTAAAGTTATATTTTACACCGATAATTTCAGTTTATTTTTTTAATTCCTTTGCTTACATTTTTAACACTAAACCATTCAGAAACCTAGTAACGTGATTAACATGTTACAGGTACATTTTATTACAAGTTACCTCCATAACATGGACAAAGATTCTATTTCTAAACACTGTGAATCACTGTGAACTTAATTCCAAGTGAATTCTCGTTTCCGAGTCCTTCTACCTGGTTTGTTGAGGCCCAAAGATCCAGAGTAGGAATTTGTATATAAAAAACACTTCTGCAGTTGGATATCCTCTACGTTAGTAAATGAGGAAAGTGGTATAAGAAGTGAAGGGAAAGACTGTGAAATGCGTGGGTGAATGGAGGTGTGAATATCTGTGTATTTGTATGTATGTATAATTATATTTATTAAGTGCCACAAATTTACAGGTGCCTTAGGGCAGGCACAAGGACAGAATCACATCCAGGACTTTCCAACTGCAGCTCTTTCAAGGAGGAAATTTATAAAAGTCATTTCAATCTTTTCTGCCGCAATTCACTTCGCCACGTTATCGACATTTTTTTTCTTTTTTCCACATATTTCGATTTCCCCCAATTTATGGAGCGCCGTATAAAATTTATCAATATCAATAAATGTGTTAATACTGCTACAGTTTACATTACTTTCAGTGGAGCTCCTTTTCCATCAGCATCGCTGATCCTTTCAATGGGGACTTAGAATGTTTTAAACCATCTCCTTATGGAATAATGGGTTTTTACCTCCCTCAACTGGGCAAATATTTTAGAGTTAAAAAAACATGGTCAGAAGGGGCTTAATAAATATTGATAACGGCGATATCTATATTTCTGCCCTAATTAAAGGTATATCGATATCAGGAGAAACATTTTTCGATTCTTCTAAGTATCCCCCTTAATGTACTGTATTCTTTGGAGATCAAGATTTTAAAAAAACCTGCGTCAAACAGCTCTCAGCAGAACATTATCAAAAATGAACACAAGAGGGAGCTAAAGGTTAAAGAACATCAAAACCATTTAATAAAAGAACGAAGAAACATGTTTTTTCCCCAGGGTTACGGGTTATGGGAAGATATAGTAAAGCTGGCAATGGTGGGGGTAGACTGGGCACTAAAAATAAAAGGGAACAAGCTCAAATGTAGCAGCAGAACCTCAGCATCTTTAAGAGAAAATGATTTTCACAATTTAAAATATTTTATCATTGTTTTTGTCTAATTTAAAGAGCAAGGGATGCCCGCTGACTCCTTCCCAGGCTTGCACACTCTCCGGAGTGTGAGTAGTCACTTACTGTTGGAGATTAATGTCAAAATACTTGTGTCGCAGTTGAAGTTAGTGAAGTAAATGCGAACTATCAGTCTCATAAAACACCAGTTATTGTCTCACAGCCTCTTGCCATAATACATGCTGGCACTCTGTGCCACTTATTCAATCAGTGCCCTAATTGGGGTGTAGATGTCCACCTCTAGCACTTGGTGATTACCCCTTGTAGCTACTTGCTTTACCTTTTGTCTAAATCTAGTGTGACCCCCTGTTGCATCCAACTCACAGATGTACCCTGACCAGGTTATCCACTATTACAATTACAGAGATACCTCCTCCTTCATCTGCACATTATCTGCCTCTACCTCCTTCCACTGTTGCCAAATGCTCAGTAAGAAAAGTAGCTGTTGGCTGTCCTAAAAGTCCCTAGAACTTGCTATACGAGGTCATAGCCTAATTTGCATAATTGGAAATTTGAGTCATTATAATTCAAATATTGTCAATTTTCATAGTTTTGTCACGACTGGGGACAGTAACTGCAGAATGATTGGTGCTTCACGTGGAGTCTCCAAATGTCTCCAATACCACCGGAAAAAGTTGCTAGAATTGTCGCTAGTAGCTTTTTGTTTTTTTTTTAAAGTCTCTCTAGGGGGTCTTAAAAGTCACTAAATATAGTGACAAAGTCGCGAAATTGGCAACACTCCTCCACTCCACTTCCTGGCAAACAATATAAAGGCAGCCAGCAGATGGTCATTGGCCAAGAACTAGCCTCCTATTGGGTAATCTCATTCAGACCTAACTAAAGAATGTCAGATGCAGTGTCCAGCCTGGACTGTGTCCAGTGATTACTGCACATAATGGCATTCCTGGAGAATAAGTACCCATGATATTACTGATATTATCCCTATTAATAAAGGCCTACTATAGCTGTGGGAACCATCTTGGGTTAATTTTGCAGACCAGTTCCCTATACACTTATGCTTTATAAGGACATTCACCACTCCGTTTGTTTTCCATTTATTGCACTTGGTTTGTCTTTTCACAGGGATTATACTATAAAAATGGTGTTTTTGGTTGTAAAAAAAACAAGAATGTGTGAATATTTGGTAAAAACAAGTGTAAAAATGTGATTTATGAGAATATGGATAAAGCTGTGTCTATTTTCAGACATTGCAGTAAACTACAACTCCCATCAGTGCTTTGAGTTTACTATATGGAGCTAGAGGAACAGCAGAATTCATTGTATTTTTTTAGCAGTCAGCCAGTGGCAGGACTGAATAACCATTGTCCCAGTGCAGTATCAGCACCAGGGTCCATCCATCCTGGATGCAGAAGATACAGGTGTCACAGTGGTTGTGGAAGAGTGTCCTAGGGACCACTGCAACCCCTATAGCTATGCCCCTGCAATGAGGCCAAAATTCAATACTGGGTCCTATTTTCATGAACAATCCCTGCCAACTAGAAGCTATCCAAGTCAGTAGGAAGCCGGCTTTAAGGCTCCACCAGTCATAGTTCATGTGCAGCTGTGACAACAGAGGTCTAGCAGAGCAGACTGCTTGTGACAGGTGCAA
>WMED01018929.1:0-12568 GCA_019650415.1 Pipa parva | reverse complement strand
ACAGCAGGGCTGGTGGATGCACAGCAGGCTCTCTCATATGAAATTCACTGATCCTTACATGGACTTGTTTTTACAATGCTCTGGCGTTTTTTTAATCTTTATTATATAAAGAAAATTACAGTGCAGTTTTTTATATTTTATGCCAGTAAAGAGGAAAGGATATGCTGACTGTTTTAAGGTATAAATCAGTTTTCCATATCCAGTTACATTTCATTATTAGTAAATTTAAATAGTCTGCAGGAAGTACCATCTTCTCACCTTAATAGACTTCAATAAATCACTTAATTTATGCAACTGTTTGTTTCAATTCATAATTATTATATATGTCATATCTTCTTTTAGCCAATTTTCAGTTCTGCTTCACTAACATCACTCACATGATACCAAAATGATTGTTCTGTTCATAATGAACTAAGAACATGCAGCAGCAAGTGTTTGCGAGTGCTCATGTAGCTCGCTAGTGTGGTCAGAAAAGATAAGTTGCATAGGGATTCGTGCTGCAAGTTTTTTTTTCTCAAGTGCAGCGTACATGTGCTTGCGTTAAATGCCAGTGTGAACCTGGCTTAAATGAACACAGGTGATTTATTAGGATAGTTTATTTGCTCATTAACTTTTAGGGTTTAGTAATTTAGTTTTAATGGATAAGATATTTCTGAATTTCTAATCTCCTATCTTAATTTATTTATACATTGAATACAAAATAGTTTCATTTATGCAAATAATGTAGAAAATGCTGAGTGTGATGATTGCTATGTATAGATATGCTGTTGTGTATAACTGTTAAATGGTATAAAGCTAAGGGATTTATGGGTGTGTTTTTTGTGTCAACTACTTCTAAAATCTCTAGGTTGTTGATATGGGGGGAACTAAAGGTGTTGTAATGGGGCAGCACCTAAGCTGGGGGTTAGGGACCTAAATGCAATCTACTAGATTCATCATAATTCCAATTAATTGTTCTTCTTTGTAGAGGTGTTTGCTTTCAAATACAAGTATTACAAGTCAGAGTAGAAGATGAGGATAAAACCACAGTGCATGATAAATTTGGATTAAAATATACATTTAGATTTACTAGTTACTTATTTTTTTCAGTCCCTAAGTAGTGCAACCATACAGAAACTAAAGGACACTATATATGCACAGTGCTTTAAAAATCAGATAAAAAGGAATGTGGAGTACCACTTTAGAATTCTGCCATTTATTCAGCTATTGTACCTAGAATAATACAAATCATTCTTATGTACAAGGTATATCATAATACTACATTAGTTCCCATGCAGCATTATAAATCAACAATATGAGTTATTTAATTATTCTATGAAAACAAGAGAAGGATATATCTAAACGAACCTTACTGCAAACTACTACTACGGGAATGCCAAGGTTGTGAGTAAGTGTGTCTTCTCCCAGAGGTAAAATCACACTGTCATCTCGATCTTCTTGTGAAGATGTACTTCTTCTTTGGGGAGAGGCAGGAAACTCCTCTCCAGGTTCCACATACTCTTGAAAGTTTCTTACCACTACAAATATAAAAGGACACAAAGATGGAACATTTTAAATGTTTACGTTATGGGTAATATATAACTGAAGATGAGATCTTGATCCAGAGAATTTATTCCGATTGCCATATTGGAAACAGGAAGGAATTTTTCTCCCTAACATAAGGATAATTGAGTTTTTTGCCTTCCTCTGGATCAAGATTGTAGGTAAATTGCCTGAACTTGTTTCTTTTTTCAGCCTTACAAACTACATTAAAATGGAGAGCCATTTAATTGCTGTGGAGTCGTCTAGAATTGACTGAGATAATCTAAAAAGCACATAGAAAGACTTTCAGCTAGTGCCCCCAATAACACATTGGTTCAAAAAAAACATGAAACATACTTTTCTCTTCCATCTCTTTCATTTCTTCAGGTGGGATCTTCAGTTTGTCCATGTGTTCCCTGATCACACTAGCCCATTTCTGTAAGGAATCCAGGGCCAGCCAGGGTCGCGACATGTCTACCACTAACATGACTAATGTGTCCCTAACACTGCTTGTATCCATGGCAAATTTTAGGAGCCCTTTGTGGTACAGGTCTCCATCCAAGATCCACACATTACATCTGGTTTGATCTGGAATGACAAAGAGCAGAGTGAAAACCATATATGATAAACGTATACAAAATGATACGGATTCCAACAAATATTTTTGATCAAAAAAATGAATGGGATGAAATGAATGCAACCATTTTTATTTCTAATGTAGAAAGAGACAATATTTTCTGCAAATCAGAAGAATGCAGAGAAAATACAAATAGTGCAACAACAAAACAAAGCTAGCAAGACAAAAGGTCCAGTGTCCTGCTCCAGATATTTCATAATCTAGGGGGATTAGTTGCACAAGTGGTACATGAGGAATGGGTTTGCACTACAGGCAAGTAGAATTCTGGACATACGACATTAAGAAAACAATTAATTCAGTTTCCCCTTTTTTAAATCATAGATTGGAATCTGCATAAAAGTTGCTTTTAAATATCAGTTATGAGAATAAAAATATCGAGTTTCATGCACCAAAATGTGAAACAGAACTAATCAATATCATTATGCAAACTGCCCATTTAATATATGTATGCACCATATCCTGCTATGAAAAATGTCAAGAAAAATATGTAAAAATGTTATGCAATACAATAGAGAATTCAAAAACCTTAAATAATTAACCACAAAACGCGTTACTGGGTTCTGCAGTGAAAGGATCATCATCATCTGGTTTAAATTCCAAGATTACATCTTTAGAGAATGGGAATAGCTGTGATGCAAACAGCAATCTTCTTTTTCTCTTGTTACTACTCTCTTATTTTTGCTATGTTATATGTAGATTATACCTCCTTAGACGTCTCAAGCGTGAGCATGTATGCACCCGCATCCTGGCTGACTTTTACAGATGCTCCATAGAGAGCATTCTGTCATATTGCATTACCTCCTGGTTTGGCAACTGCAATATCTCTGACAGGAAGTCTCTCCAAAGGGTAATCAGAATGGCAGAAAGAACTGTAGACATCCAACTCCCTTCCATCGAGGACATTTATAACAGTAAATGCCTGTCCAGAGCCTGAAGCATTATCGCTGATACATACCACCCAAATCATGGTCTGTACTTATTTCTACCATCTGGGAGATGCTATAGGTGCATAATGTGTCGCACAAACAGGTTAAGGAAAAGCTTCTTCCCTGAATTCAATACAAGGCTGAACCTCTCTACACTCGGACACTAGCATACCCCCCACTCACCTCCCCTCTGCCTCTCTCACCACTCATCAATCCCATACTATGTCTTGCCTGTATTCCATGTATATGTATGTATTATGTCTATTTATTATATTATTATAGTTATTGTATGAACTATTTATTACTATCTGTACTGATTTCTGTATTGTGGTCGCATCTCAATCTCACTTGATATACATTGTATTCCAGTGACAAACTTCTATTCTATTTATCACAAAACAATGGTGAATGGCATGGGTCTGTCATCCTGTAACTGCTGAAACTTTAAAATATATTTGTAATGCCTCATTTAAACTCAGTCATTTTGAACAACGGATTTAAATAACTGGAATTAAAGAAATCTGTACATGTATGGCCAGCAGTGTATATAATAGGTTTTTTTTTTTTATTTAGGGTAATACTACCCCCTGAAAAAGATTACTTGCAAGACAGTTTAAATCAGTCAGCCACAGAATCTGCTAGAATGATTCCAGCTACACTGCAATGTTGATAACTACCAGGAGGAAAATAAAACATGGTCTTGCTCCTCGCTGCGTTAACTGTACAATGTCCTAGCAAACTACTAAGAAGAAATTAGTTTAGACTAAAGGAAACTTTACAGCCAACACTAGAAAGACCTTTTTGCTTATTTTCAAGATCTACTTACCTTTAAGGGTAACAATGTGTCAAATACACAGTGGTAGTGTGCACATGCACACTAGCTATAAATGAATACTTGCCATCTCTGTCTTCATCGTGGACATTTATATAAAGATATTCCATTCCTCTTCCTTTCTTGTATTCTTCTATTCCCTGAAGTTTTCCTATTAAACTGGTCTTGCCTGCACCATCCTCACCTGGATATGTATAAACATGGCAAAATAAATAAATAATTAATAAGGTCACTCCACTGAAAAGAGTGTGAGACTTTGTAAAGTACTGACAGTGCAAAGCATTACTATTGTTGTTCTTTAGATTATTATACATTTTAACAAAATAATTAGGAGTGGCCCTTTTTAATGCCAAATTAAGCAAAAGTGTTTTTTTTTTCAAACACAAAAGTAAAGGGATGTACATCTTTAGCTTCAGTAATTCCCTAGTTGTTCTCATCCCGATGCTTGGGTCTGCATTTCTACCTGATCTTAGTTAACCGAACATATAACAAATTATTTGCACTTGAAAACCACTAATAGCATAAGTATTAATTCAGCAAGGTGCGAACTCACCTTGCGATCCATCGATTCACCTCGCAGAGACTGTTGCGCGCTTGCTTCTCTCCTACACGCGGACATGCCCTACCCCACTTTATTTATTATTACTTAATCAATTAGAGCTTGTGTTTAGATTTGGTGCCAATTGATTTTTTTTTAGTATTTTATTTAAATGTTTGTGTTTTTTTATTCTTTCCCTTACTCTAGTTAGGGGGTGCGAGCCCACCTCACTCCCCTCACCCCATGGTTAGGTAGATGGTGAGGGACTTAGGTAGGGTCCTCAACCCCACAGCGCTGATGGGGTTGGGGGCCATGGGAAGGGGTCAGCAATTAATTCCCTCCAGGTGAGGGACCCCTGCCCCCACCCCCACCAGGATAATGGGGGTGGGGGGTCTTGTCCTGTGGACCCCCAATGTGGGTGATCTTAGCACTGCAGCATTATCAACAGGTATTACTGCAGTGATTGCACATATGCATTGCTTTCAAATGGTTGAGATCTCAGGGGGCTGGTACCTAAAGGTCAGGCTACATCAGGGGGAAGCAGAGTGCATGCAAGAGATTACAGAGGCTGGGGCTTGGTAAAGCAAACTTGTGTGCACACGCTTAGTTATAACTTAGAAAAAAACATCATGCAGACATTTTCTGGTGTGGGAGTTTTCAAATGCTGCTTATTAAAGCATCTTGCTTCATATGAAAATCTGGCTATAGTTCCCCTTTAAAGTCTACACTCTTCTTGATAAAGTCTCTAAACACTGCAGAATAAACAATGGAAAAGTAAACTTTTTGGCTAATCTCGCAATTGCCTCATACACTTAAGACACCACATCCTACCTTCATACCCGCCAATTAGAACACAGATCCTAATCATTTGGTCAGCTGATCATAAATCCTTGAATTATACAATAATATAATGTATCCATAGCCTCAAGGACATAAATACTGGGTAGTAGAGGGTGTGGATAACTATTAAAGTTTTTGAAGGAGTTTCTGTCCAATGGCCTGGTAGGTGGGGAATATTCTATTGGTAAATTGTTGTCATAGTGATTAAGAAATCATTGTCATTTTCCTTTATGGTGTTTCATAGGAAGAATAGCTGAAGCCAACTGACAGATATGGTACATTTACCTTAGCTGCCACCTAAAAGAATATGGCTGAAAATTATTACACATATAATAAAAGGTAACAGCAGGTAAATGCAGTAAATAATACTACCCTTTTCAACAGAACTCGGATTTATAATATTGGTAAGAAAAGTCTATTTAAATAACTCTACTCAAATAAACACCACCCCAAAAAAAAAACAAAAAAACAACTTATCTATCCGATTATAAACCCCTGGAACATACAATCAAAATAGTAGATAAAAAGAAAAACAATGAAATAAAATAATGAAAAGCATTTTTTGCACAACCACTTACAAAATACTTTACAGGTGCAAAAACTCATACCATGCCAACAGACTTAGCAGAAATATGCTCTTTGAAAGTGAAATATATATATAGTTAAATACCCAATAGCAGCACATTCTTTCCAGATGGAAGTTTAGACCGTGACCGTGTTGAGACTTCACTCAGAATGGAAGACCTATGCAAACAGAAAACATGGTAAGAAATGCACTTAATATATTTACTATATTCCCTAGTTGCCAAGTCTAAAAAAAAAAATTCAACTATCAATCATGCCATTTCTGTTAAAGTGCCCTCCCTGACTGTTCCTATATACTTAAAACTTTTATCATACCAATTTAGGTTCTACTAATGAAATAAACTTTTTTTTTGTAAATATATGTACATTTTAAAAAATGTACCTTTATACAGACTCTCTCTGTCATCTTCCCTGTCAACCTGCCTTTTCATTCCTGAGTTGGGATGGTTGAGCTAAATGACTATTGATATTATAACTCCTCCAATCAGATCCTTTAAATCACACTATAGCAGCGATTTGATTGGAGGAGCTATGTCAATCATTTAGTCCCACCCACCCAATTCAGGAAAGAAAAGGCAGGTTGACAGGGAGGATGACAGAGAAATGCTGTAGAAAGGTGCATTTTTTAAAATACATATATATATTTACAAAACCTTTATTTCATTAGTAGAACTTAAATTAGTATTAGAGTTTTGAGGTGACAGGTACACTTTAAAGTGATACGAGTAAAATCTGGTGTACATATGTACAGAAGCAGAATTTGGACCTAATACAACTTCTGGGTTTGCTTGTATCAGTGATGCAGGAAAGGAGCTGGGACTGTTGAAGGATTGTGTTGTTGGGACCTGCAAAATAAAGGGCATTTAGAGCAAAAACAAGGCAAAGGGGACAAAAAACATTGATTGGTAAGAATATTTTGGGCACCCAGGTTCCCTCAACCCCAGACATATGAGTGCTTTAGTTCTCTTTTAACTCCCTCTTTACCGAGCTAAGCACTAAACAGTAGAAGCAGACACAGGAAAGATTTCCATTGGACAATATTTCCAGGTTGCAAATTAGGGGTTATGATATATATATAAAAAAAAAAAAAAAATACAACAACATGGAGCACTAATTAGTAAAACTCATGTGGAACCTTGGTATCACCTTTACCATTTTAAATTGGCAACAGAGGCAAAACATACACTATATACAATTTATCACATGAAATAAGCTCAGAAAACCCAAAATAGAACATAAATACTTTCCATTTTATCCCCCCCAAAAAAATAAATAAAAAAATTAGTCTAAAACATGATGCAACTATCCAGTACTAAAGGAATTGCCCAGAACTTATATGTGTTTAGTTGGCATCATTACAAATTAATTATGAAAACAACATCACTTTCACTATTCATTCAAGTTTTTGGAGTGAGCAATCAAACAAAGTAGACTGAAACTAGCCTTAAGGTTAACATGGTTTTATTGGCCCTTTGCCCTCATTCTTAGAAAATTTCCCATTTGGCACAGTACCAGGATAATAGCACCAAAATTTTAAAAAGTCCCTTAAACTTTAATGCATAGGGAACACTAAACTTTCAAAAAAACCAGATAATTTTTCAAACAAAAAAATGCAGTTGGGTAAGCTCCTGAAAGCATTTCAACAGTGCACAGCTCTATAGGGCCACCCAGCGTTGGTTGAAATCACAGACAAGTACAGGTTTTCATTTCAATACCTGATTTGTTGAAGTACTGGGTACAATTTACAGACAGGTAATTTAAATGACACATTTTCACTTTCTAGTGTTACTGTGTAACTCAAAAAGACCTCAATATAATTAGGTCAACTCACTATTATAACTAGTACCTTCAAAAAGTAAAAACATTGTTGCTGATACTCACAGGGAAGGGAATGAGCATTTAGAACAGAGATTCTCAACCTGTGGGTCATGACCCCTTTGGGGGGGGGGGTCGGACAAATCTCTCACAGGGATACCTGCCGAACACGCTGCTCCACTGCCTAACTCCGGTAGTGAGCGCAGGTCCCTTTATATAGAGGTGAATGTGTGGTGATGTCACGGCCTAACGTCATCACGTGAGACTGATGTCACCAAGTGCACACTGGCACGATGATGTCATCGCGGGGGTCGCGGATCCAGGTAGGTTGAGAACATCTCTACAGGTAAACTAGTGTTTGTGGATTGACAACTCTCAGCTATATATGAAATTTTAAGATGCCCTTCACTAGAATTAGATAGGATTCTAGATACATATACCAAATGGAACAGAACATACCATTGTTTAAAAGAAAACTATAAACAAAATTCTTTTCTTTCAGCCCTTTTCAATGTTTGGCTTAAATATTTTTCCAATATATTATTTGGTTTAATTATCTTGTTATTACCCTCTGTATAATTAATATGCTGTCTCCTTTCATCAGGTTAATAATGAGTAAGATTAAGAACAATTGAAAACTGTTGCCCCTCCTATTAAACAAATTATATATGTTCAAGTGCAGATTAAAGTCCATATTAAGTCTATGTTTAAGTCCACAGAATAAGTGTTCATAAGTTCATCTTATTTTTCCTATGGTTATCCTTAGCTATATTTCTACCAGCACACTAAAGCATGCAGGCCAGATTGTTAATTTAACAATGTAGAATTTTAAAATTCTAAAATTTTTAAACTCTGCTGGTCAGTCAAACTTTAATATACTCAATTGAACCAGGCTTAATGGACTGACATGGTTAACTATTTTTAGATATTCAGTTTCAAAGTGATGAGATGGACCTCTAATTAAGATCTAATGAGTAAACTCAGTCTGCATTTTAAAGTTCCATCCCTTAATACCTGTTAAATATACATGTCAATATTTTGCCTTTTGGAGATTCAAACATGGAAAGAAAGGATGTGCTGAAAGCTATTCAGCTCTGCATAAGGTATATTTCACAAATCTACCTCTATTAAAAAGGTAATGTTTACCTGTATGTAGTATACAGCTAAAGAGATTACTACTCAACTAAAGGGGATGTGTGGATAACTAACCCTATACCACCAGGTATATCTCAAGTCTCCATCCAGCAATGTTGATAATAAATTAGTTCAGATGTGCACTTCAGGGTTGCAGAAAAGTATTTTAAAGTTCGCCTTTCAGCTTGCAATCCTTCACAATCTAACAGGGATCTTATTGGAGGAGCTCTAATGTCAATCATTTAGTCCTGCCCAACCCAACTCCAGAAAGAAAAAAGTCAGGCTGACAGGGAAGAGAACTGAGAGAAACACTGTTTAAAGGTACATTTTTTTAAAAATACATCTATATTTACTAAAATGTTTATTTCATTAGTAGAACCTAATTTAGGTATTAGAGTTTTGAGGTGACAGGTATACTTTAAGATTATAAAGTAGGTCTGCTGTTTGACTAAAACAAATCCAATATTAATTCATAATTTATCTGTAATCAATGTTAAATTAATTTGATTTTTTTTTAAAAGTATGTTTGTAACTAAGTTTTTAGGTTATGTAGATGCAGCTTACTTCTATTTAACAAATTGCATCTTGTTAACTATGCATTTACTCCCTACCTGTCTGCTGTATTATCAGGTTGAGTGCTCCCAGATCTATTTTTTGTATTGACCCTTCCTTTAATTTTCCATACAATGTTCACATCTCTGCATCACTGCTCTCATCTACTTATGCACATCAATATACACTGTTTTACTTCCTTTAGAATAAGTTTCCTACCTTCAACTCTAATCCCCCAAGCAATAACAGTTAAAACATTCATACTTCCTTTGCCATCTTTTTCTGCTATTACTTGCAGTATGCCATTTCTCCCCTATTTCTGGCACTATCACATGCCCATTTACATTCTTCCATGCCTTTCTTTTCTGCTCCCCAAAGACTGCGGGTCATCCTCCATAAAAATTCCATAACCTCACTGTTCCTACAGAAAAAAAAACCCTTCTATGTTGATGCAGAAACTTTCCTCTAAACGTAGAGGATGCCCCCTTATTAATATTTACAGTTTTTGATATAAATAGATTGTGGGAGAGATCTCTGTACCGACCACTGATATATTTATACAAAGTTATTAGGTCACCCCTTAATCTTTTTTCTAGACTAAACAAACCCAGTTTTGATAATCTTTCTTGGTACTGTATATTGCCCATTCCTTTTATTACTTTAGTAGCCCGCCTTTGAACTTGCTCGGGCACAACCACATCTTTCTTGTACACAATATTCCATGTGTGGTCTGACGAGTGCTTTGTAAAGTGTTATAATTATGTTCTCATCATGTGCATCCATGCCTCTTCTGATGCACCCCATAGATTTTATTTGCTTTGGCAGCTGCTGCTTGACAGTGGTTGCTACAGTTAAATCTGTCAAATTCAAATTCTTAAAATTCTTTTCCATGTCTCTTGTACCCAGTGTTATCCCATTTAGAAAATAATCTTGACATGCATTTTCCTTTTTCATATGTATAACCTAGGGGTGTGCGAGATATATCGTCTAAGATAATATCGTAATTGACGCGTTATCAATATGCAAGCTGTCATTATCAAACGGCTCCATGCCTTTAGAATAGGCTGCTGCAGAGACTTCCAGGAGGCGGGCTATCAGAGTGGCCGCACTTTTAACGAGCTCTAACAAAGCTGAGACCCAACTATACACATACATAAATAGAGACCGTCACGTGTCAGGCCTAACAGCCACAGACACACACAGCACCAAGCAAAAATGCCAGAACCAGACAAACCAAGGATTAACCCAAACACAGCCAATCCAATTTTTTCACTAAATTGAAATATAAAACTTAACACATTTTTAAATAATGCAAAATATCGTTTATTATAGTTATCCACGAAATTACAGAAAATATTGAGATATCATTTTTCAGCAATATCGCACACCCCTAGTATAACCTTATTATCTTTTCAGTGTTAAACCTAATTTGCCACTTTCCTGCTCAAGCCTACAATGTATCTAGATTCATCTGTAATAAAATACTATCTATCCTCTTTTATATTAACTACTTTCACAGTATGGAATCATCTGCAAAAATTGAGATTCTACTATGAAATCTCTCGGCAAGGTCATTTATAAATATATTGAATAGAAGAGGGCCCACTATTAAACAGTAATCCAATGCAAGCATGTATCATTAATAACCACCCTGTTTCCTACCATTGAGCCAGTCCAAGCATCCTCATTATATGCACCAGCCTTTTATGTTGATGAAGGATCAAAGTAAATTCCATGGATCAAGAAAGGAAAGCATCCAAACTACACATAGGATACACAACTACTGAAAATGCCACACTAGCGTTAGCAGTTGATGATTTTTCACTATAACGTTGCATGCTATGTTTTTTCATCAGTGGAAAACATGCTGAGGAAAATTAAACACAATTTAAATCAATTCAGTTTAACAATGTCTGGGCAGACTTGAGTGAAAAGCAGCAAGATAGTGGGATTACAAACTGGACTCATACTGATATGAGAGAGTTTTTCGCATGGAAAAAATTGAATAAAATATTAAGTTTTCACCTTGATAATTTTCATATGAAGAAAATTAAACAAGATATAAATCATTGTCTGGTACCGACATGAGAGAATTTTCACTTTTGTTGGCAATTTTTCCAGAGTTTTTTATTTTTCAAAACCCTGAGGAAAACTCACTATTATGACCCTGGCCTTTAACCTCCTCTCTGCTCCACCTTCCTATCTGATCATGAAGCCTGCGACAGACTTCGATGCTTGATGATTAATCAAATTACCTGTGCATGCAAAAGTGGTCCAAAGTGCTTAAAAGTCGATTGTCGTAAGTTGTCGAATAAGACTCAAATTCACCACATTGCAGAGTCTGCTAAATACCCATGTATGGGGAAGTGACAAATGCCTTACATGAATATGCCCCTCTGTACAAGCTCAACTAAAGAAAAATGATGGACTAAATTTAAATAAAAACAAAGGGGATTTAACTGCAAATTTAAAAGGTAATTCCCCCATATTACTACTTAATGGAGTACTAAACCCTTTAAATACAATATATGTTTATACTGATTTATGAATGCTTGTAACTGAAATAGTTTATAATTACTGTATTGCATACATTTTTGAAAACATCTTTCAAATGCCTATGCTAGTTAAAATTTTGTGCGCACCTGCAGCGGATTACACAGAATATAAGAATCCAATCGGATGCAAGCAAACTGCAGAATCAAAGAAACTGGATTTACTAGTGCAAAGTGGAATTATTAAAACATTTTGCTTTGAATCTAGTAAAAGACATCTATCAACGTTAGTGCATATTATGTGACGCTTGGTCATAATGGGGTTTTAGTGTTCTTTTATAGCAATTTGACAATAAAATTAGAAAAATTACAAAGATAACATTTTAACTTTTAATATATATATATTGCAATATATATGCAAACCTCTACGGAACTAGTCCTGAGTTTATTAGAAGTAGTTGAGCATTATGAATATTGTTATAGCAAGTAATTTGAAAACAAATAATATTACATGGCTTAACCAAACGGCAAAAAACAGTTGCTAGGAGAGTGCAATCTATGATCCATGGAACTATGGGCATGACTCCTGTACATCCAGGGCAGATACACTATCCTATCCTACCCTACACTACACTACTATCCTATCCTATCCTACACTACTATCCTATCCTACACTACACTACACTACTATCCTAT
>WMED01018928.1:0-12568 GCA_019650415.1 Pipa parva | reverse complement strand
GTATGTGATGGACCCGTTATGATTTATGATTTATCATTTACTATGTACTATTTACATGTACATTCACTCTCCTGAGGAAGCTGACAGAAGCATCAGCGAAACGCGTTGAGAATCAAAATTGGCTACCTGTGAGAGACTCTTCTGACAAGCGCTTGTCTGCTAATCTTAATGTAAGTTACTACAAATAAATCTTTTAACTGTTTATTGTGGTTCACTACATTATTGCTTTTCAATATATGGTCGCGAATTGGAGAGGCATACAACTCCATCTGCAGGGATCAAAAGACCTACAAGAAGTTAGACACTCATTAAGGCTTGAAGCACCAGTGATATCTGGTGAGTGTTCAATTTGAGGGGGGCCATTAGGTCCCACCCAACTAAAAAGTCACCATCTTTTGTTCACAAGTTGCACAAGGTGTCACCAGCACGTTTTATCACTTCACTGAATTTTTCAATTGTCATTATTTATAATTGGATTGGTGTATACATATTAACGGTGTTGCACTAGAGGAGGAAATATCTCCCTCTCCCTCCAGCGCATCCCATCCAAGGTTGTTCGCAGCATCCTACATTTCCAGATTAGTCCCTCCAGAGGTGTAGTAATGTCACAGTGCACCTTAGCTCCTCTAAAAATACACCAACCCTTGTTCCTGATCCCAAGCCTTGTATGCTTTAATTCCTCAAGAGACAATCCTGGATCCACCTTAGCTCATCAAGTGGTACACCAGTGTAGTAATCCCATGACAAGTTGGGGGGAAGGGGCACTGAAGTGATGCCTTAGCTGCTTAGAGATTAGAGAGTCAGCATAGTAAATTTCCACTGACTTGTTAAAAATGTATAGCATAGGGACTATTTGGATGGAGCAATATGTGGGATGCATCTCTCTGCAATAACCCTTATTTTTCACTGGTTGTCAAACAGCTAAGGTGCAAGTCAATAACATTGGAGTTAGTGAGCCTGCAAGAACAGTGTGGCAACTTCAATAGAACAATGTTCCTTGCTTCTCACAGCCAATCAGGAAGCTCCACTGGGCCAGCATTATTTGTATTTGTTTGGTAGACAGAGATAAATGAACAGTGTACTTCCTGCTCTGCTGTCTGAAGCATTCTACCAATATCAAGCTTTATAAAAATGAAATCATTTCCAGACCATGGATTCAGTGCAAAGAGATTTCACTTCAGGCTTTGTGCTAATTAAACATTAGGCTTGTAGCACATGGGGCTGTTTGAGAACTGTGTCAACAGTCTGTAATGCAAGCCCTACAATTATCTCTCCCCTTAGTAACTAGATTCTCATTACAGTGCCAAGGGGCCACCTTCAGGCCAGTGCCAAGGGACCAGCTTCAGGCTGTTTGGAAGCCTTATCAGAAAATGAAAGTACCTTGTGTGGCATGGCCCTTATGTACACTCCAGGCTACAGTGATGAAAACAAAAAGTATCAGAGAGTACATGTGTGCCCATTACTAGTGCCTCAGTTATAGTGAGTTTGCTGTGTTTTGCAGTATGTAGTCATGGGAAACGAATTCCTCCATGCAAGCGCAAAATGTAACCTTTTCTTTAAAAATCCCCATCGATATAATATTTCCAGTGTTAATATTCGTATGTAAAATGCTTCACATTTATTTGAAGCCCAGTATATGGATAGTATCTATTTAATGAAAGTATAGCTAATGATAGCTTTCTGCTGTTTGTATAGTGTTGCTAACACTTTCAGGAGTCCAGCGCCTATGTATATGCTCATTAGCATGTTTTAGGCAGAGCAACCACAAAGTTGCTAAATGGATACAAAGCAGATGCAGAGCCACTTTGTGTCCATAACAGCACATCCATTTAGCACCTGCACTCGTTTAATACATGCTCCCAAGACCCACTATTTATCTACCATCTGGTCCCTTAAGTGCCTTTGCAATCAATGTGCACTTCAGAGCAGAGCGCGACATGCAGAATTCATTATGTCCGGTGGATTTCACCTATTGTACATCTGCTGCATTGCTGTTAAGTGTTAATTCCAGATATCAGTGTTGGGACTGAAAGTGTGCAGTGTGCCCAGTCCCTTTCCAGAAAGTAGAATAAGCCTCAGTCTTTAGACATTGCCGAATTCCATTTGTCAGTGACATTTCTTTTCAGAGATGTTGTAGTAAATTATATCTGCAGACCACATACCTCCCCATTCTGCTTCAATAAGCTCTGCAGTTGAAGTAGTATTGATGGCTGCTGAAGTATTAAAAATAGCATGTACATAATCTATAAGTCCTCTTTGCATTTCATTCATTTCCCTTTAACAAAACAAAGTATGAGGATGTTGCTTAGCAAATGACATCTATTTTCTATGCTTGTTATTTTTGTCTGGCTTTAGGAGTGGAGGGTGAAAGATACAGGTTTGTAAGTACCAAGCTACATTAGAATTCACTAATCATAGTGGAATCTTTAACCCTTCCAGCTTTACAGTCTATCAGTGAACTGATAGATAGATAGATAGATAGATAGATAGATAGATAGATAGATAGATAGATAGATACAAACGTTTGTAGATATTTGTCAATTCTACATATGTACATAAGGACATACAAGTATTGAAATTGTGTTACTCATCTCTCCAGTCTCCAGCATATATGACAGTTGGTAGGGTGACAGTTGTCATCAGAAAATATGGGCCTGGACATATCCTAGGCAGATCAAAGGCCAATATCTCCAGTCCCACTGCCTCTATCCAGCCATAGCACCTTTATGCAGGATTATGCATTGTCTCCTTCAGATATACCGTACTCTGTTATGATTTACTGAGCAAACTAAGGCTCACTCAGGTGCACGGTTCCAGGTCCAGTGCCAATATCTATAACAATGGCTCTGATGTCTGATAAACTCTATCTTGTAAAACCACTTGCATAACTTTTAATCTCAAATGTTATGTTTGCTTTAATTGTGTCTGATCGAGAGCACTAGGTATGCTAGATCTTGTTCTGTGTTTGATGTTCACTCTTTGTACATTCAATTTGAAACCTATTAAATACCTGCTATCATTTTCTGCCAGGTTGAAATCCCCCTCAATACATCAGTCCACCATACCCCCAATGGGTTTATATACTATTAAGCTACACCCCCAGTCTATTCAGAAATAACTAACATTAAAGGGGGGGGGGGGAAGCAAAGATAAAGGGAGTTTAATAAAAGAAAAAAGTAACTGTAGATACAAGGCTTGAGACAATACTCACAATTACAGAATGTTTTGTCTGGCATTTTGTGGGAAGCAACTGAACCATGTAACATAAGGGAATTGGCACAGTTGTCGCACAGAGGGCAATATTAGCATAAGAAACTAATATTTTTGAATGCAAACAATTCAGTCTATGATAAAGGTTACAATACTTGCACCTCTCCTTATTTCTGGCCTGACTGGACAAGCAGTGTTGAGTAAAGCCTGCTGGACTTCAACCAGAAGAAAGTGGTATGGATTGGGTAAAGCAAGACTTAGAAAGAAGGATAGGATCACTAACTAATATTAGAAGAACGCAAGTCAGTAATACATTTAATATGGATAGGAGAGAGAGAGAGAGAGAGAGGGGGAGAGAGGGGGAGAGAGAGAGAGAGAGAGAGAGAGAGAGAGAGAGAGAGAGAGAAACTTGCATAGTTTTCTGGTTGTTGCCTCCTGGAACAAAACTACTTTAAAAAGCTGTGCTTGCTAAGATTTGTAGATAGACTTATCCACAGGTGTTCAGTTGCAGTTCCTGCCTGCTGCTGGAAGATTTAAGAAGAAGCACTATTTTTATTGTATTAATACTTCTGTGCATGCATCCATTAGCAGTGCAGTACAAGGGGAATGACAGTGAATGGACATGGCATTAAAATCTAATGAGAAAAGGAGAACTAATGCAGCATTCTTTAAAGTGATACCCCTCAGTATCTAACAAATCCAAAGTAGAGGCTCTCTTCTATTTTAAAATGCTAATTTTACTTAAAACAGAAGAAGATTTGCCAATGAGTTGGTAAGTGCAAACAGAAATATATTACAAAAACATTTTTGGCTAAATATTGAAGATTAAAAATAACTGAAAAAAAATTCTTGGGCTATATTGACTAAAGTCCAAATAGTCACGTAGAAGTCTGTATTCAAATTTGTTCTCCCCTTCCCCATATTCTCTTATTGGCTAAACTCTGCAAAGTGGTGAATACAAGACCAATTAAGGCATCTAGTTGTGATCTTATGGAGCTCTTTGCGTCACATTGTGTGCATGTGCACAGGTACTTCTACTATTGACTAAGATGTAGAGTGGGTCAAAGATGTGAATGTGACTAGGTGAACTGCTCCAAATTCAACCGTTTGACTTCGCCACTTCAGACTGACAAAGTGAGGGATTGGTGGCAGGGCTCCAGTGTTGCATAAGGTGACTATTCATTCAAAAATGACATTGGCAACTGTGACTAAGTGACAACATCATCTAAGGACAAGGTGACAAAGAAATAGAATATTCACAGTGACATCACTGCCCATCACTTGTTGAATTTGCCTTACTCTGCATGACTTCTCATCCTATTTCTATCTGCCTGACTATGCCACACTATGCATCTAACAGCGTTTGCCACTGTCCACCTGTTCGCCAAATATATTCTCTGCTTGGGGTCAATACTGAGAAGAGAATTTGCAACTATTTTGCAAATGCGATTTGAATTGCAGTGAGATGAATGAGATGAATTTGACCTTTACTCAATAAGGCCTGTTGCCTGTTGTTCCCCTGTAATATATATTATACACATGTACATATACAGTATATATATATATATATATATATATATATATATATATATATATATATATATATATATATATATATATATATATATGTACATATATATATATATATATATATATACTTGTGTATTTGCACAGAACCCAAGCTAAAAGCCAGTGTTTCCTATTCCAGGGTAGGGTAAGCTTGAAGAAGTCTTTCCATTCTAAGATTTGCATACCAACACAAGAACTGCTCAGCTAAAGAAAGTGCTTGTGGGAGATGAAGAAAAATGGCCCTTTTTATATATTCTTTTTTTTCCATAAACATATGCATGGGAAATGCTTTAAAAAAGCTGCCTCTCCACCACTTTGACATGGGCAGGGGAAATTAATTTGTTCCCAAACCAGGTGGAAGAAAGCTCATTCCTTCACTCTAAAAAAAATATATAGAAAACATCTGCTAAAAAGTTGCTCTGGAAAAAAATATAAAAGAGGAACAGCTTGAGCCTTCAGGTTAAAAGGCCATTCTGTTCCCACCAGGGAGTCTTATTCAAACCATTACAACTGCTGCATCTGACATCTGAATGAGAAAGCGGGAGTCATAGGAAGAAGTTTTATAAAGAATCCTGAAAGAGAAAGGAGAGAACAGAATCTGCATCTCTTTATTTCTGCGTTTTTCTTTCACATTTTAGAGCAATGTCATTCATTAAACTGGCTTTTTTTTTTTCTTTTTTTTCTTGTTTAATTTAGATGGGGAAGTACTGTGAGAAAGTTCAGTTAGCATAGACTAGGATGAATAGGCTACCGGGTTACTAAACTTTACATTCCTTCAACACAGTTTGATAACTCACTTGCAAAACCATTCTTCTTGTCTTTGATATGATGGAATGCCAATGAAAACGGACTGTTTCCACCCCAACTCCACATCTGATTCATTGGTTAATTTGATTTCTGCTGTCCTCTTGGTCCCGAATGCATGATATGTCTAATTTGCAGAGAATTGATGGTGAAAAACGCATCAAACAAAGTACTGATCTTTTAAAAAGCTTCATTAAAGAGGATGTTTATGTTCACAGTATAAATAGTATATTATATGTAAAATATGCCTGCTGAAACTGCCATGCTGTAAAAACAGGATGTCTCACAAGCATTGGTCATGTTAAACTGTTGTATGGATAAGGGTTTTACTTCCTGGTAAGAAAGCCCCTCTTCCCTGCCCAGCGGCATTCTTTAGACTGATGTAAAAAAAAAATCAAAATACGGCACTCTCTCCTTTAAAATCTTTGCCTTTATTTCCACATATGACAAAGAGCAATACAGCAATGTATTGAGCCTCCTATGCTCTTCTTCAGCAAGATAAGGCATAAGTGGACACCTATACATGTACTCTGAGTGAAGTTATGATGGTGTTGCTCTGGCTCTTGGTGTGCATGGGTTAGGCTGATGTTGTACTGGGCTTTTAACTCATAGCTTTGCTTGTTCAGATGACAGAATGACAGCGCAGCAGCAGGTGTTTTGCCACTAATATCTACTAACAACACTCCAGCAGCTTCTTCCTGAAAATGTCATCAAATTTGGGAGGAAGTGACAGGGGTGTGGTCGCCCACCATACTTTGTATTTAAATGCACGCTAATGGGACTGTTCCACTTTACCATAAAATAAAAATACAGTGATATAAATTACTAGTGTGGACTTAAAAAAGTCATCTTTCTAGGGAAACATTGCTGCTACAAACAATAAAAATGAATGACAATTCATACAACCACTCCAAGATTTGCAATCCGTTTTATTGAAATATCTCTATTTATCAGAAATCCTAATTTCCTTCATGGATAGATAAAGTTATTCTCTAGTCTAGACCTTACCTAAAGCCTTCTGGATTTTGTCATCAGTATTTTATATCTCAGTCTGACAGCCTCTTGTTAGAAGTGTAGTTTATCCCAACCCCTACACGGTACAGTTCCTTATTCTGACATCCTAGATAACTCAATTATACTCCAATATAGATAAAACTAAAACCTTGCAATTTCTTGTGCTGTGTAAATGTCAGCCCAGCAGCCACCACTGTGACAGGTCTAACTGATTTCAATGGTGATCCAGTGAAAAAGGGCATTGAGGGGGTTATTCACTGAAGTCCGAATTGTTGCATATAGGTGCGAATTCACCAGCTAATGACAGTCACAATAGACTGCTACTGTTGCAGTCGTGGTTTTATAATGAGAATATTGTCGCAGTCGCGACTTTACTATAGAAATTTGTTGCAGTCACAACTTTAAAAAATTGTCTCAGTCGCGACTTTACAATGGGGAAATTGTCATATTTGCAGATTTGCTATGGGAATTCTCTGTTTGAGAGTTCAACAGTCCAGTTCACACCTTATTGAATAACCCCCTTATAATACTTTACTGGAAGATGGAGTTTATCACAGTTACTGCTCCCCTAAAGTGACAATGTGGTTTTCAACACAGTCACTACTGAAATCAAGTGGACTCTTCAGAGTGATGTTTGGAAAGTGACATGTGCAGCATAAAACAAAGGAAGTAAATCGGGTAAGTAATGCATTTTAGGGAATCTAAACAGAAATGTGCAACTTATTGCAAACCTGTATGTAAAATGTTGCAGTAACTAATCGTGTTGCATGAAATGTGTAGGCAACTGCAACTTTCCAGACAAGATTATTGTCACCATTGACACGGAAACTTAACAGTAAGAAAGATGAGAACTGTAGTATTATATGATACTTTATATGGACTAACAGTTCATTGTATAAGACAAGCTGTCGAGAGATGTTCTCCTTTCCTCAGGTCAAAGCAAGTACTTATACAATTAACCATTAGTACAAATAAAGTATCATACGCCGTATTAGGGGGGAATTCAGGAACCTCCGAAGTGAGGCGAACACTACGCGCCTCACTTCGGAGCTTCCTGAATTCCCCCCTTAGTCTAGTTCAGCGGTACTCAACCTATTTTAGAGTGCCGCAACTGTGTTTTAAAAGAGGAAGGTTCCAAACTGGTTAGAAATGAAGATGTTCCTGAAAGAATCTGAAAAAAAAAACCCATTATTGATCTAAGGGAGAGATTCATTAAAGAATGCTGCAAAAGTTTCAAGCCATTCTATGTAATGAAACATGTTGGTAATTGGTAGAACAAATGCCGGTGTTTAGAAATGTAGCAGAGTTTATTTTGAAATCTAGTTCAAAGGTGGCAAACACATTTCAATGGCAAGAAAAGGGTGTGGTATAAACTACATTATTGTGTATGTCTAATGATACATTGTTTTCTTGTTTTAAAGCATTAGTTGTTACAGTTACAATTGAAGGACCTATGCTGTTTTTAAAAGGGTCATTGACATCACAAATTTAACATCATTGTCCTAGAGAACTAGGACACTCTTTATACATTTTCATATATCTTTTGTTCAGCTATGTTATGGGAAATGCTACAAGGGCTTTTATGTTACTACACCCATTTGTAAGGCTTACTGTTCAGTTAAGACTCAAGGTGCTGCGCACATTATATTCTGACATCATTAGTGTGATCACATGACCTGTAACTAGATTTACTACTCTCCCTCTTTGATCACTAATATCAAGCATCAAGGAGGGTAATTACTGTATATATATCTAGATGTGCAGTGTAGCTACATTTTCCCTATAATAAATAGAATAAAATTGTTTACCCCCATTAAGCACACACATCCCCAGTCCCTCTATTTTCATGGAGCCCTTGGTAGGTTTTCTGTCTACTGATTCTCTTCTTCATCCTTGACATAGTCACATGCATTAGTAGAGCCCAAACATTAGAAAAAAAACAACAAATCACAATAGTGACTATATAGGCAGCGCTACCAAAATAAAACAAAAGGTCCAAATAAAGTCCAAAAATTCAAAAAAAGTCCAAATAAAGTCCAAAGATAGAATCCAAAAAATTTCTCTTGTATGTGGTATGTGCCCAAACATTACCTATTGTAGATGGTAATGGGTAATATCTCTACACTAGTTAACCCTTCCCCCAGATTTTATATTGGGTAGACATATTTTTTGCCTACAAAAATGCAGTAATAGACAAACAAAAAGCAATAGACAAGATAGTAACCCACAATAGGTTTACATGCAGCCAAGGCAGCACAGGGGGTCTGGATAGTTACACCACTGACTACATATTTGCATGTATAACTGTGAACTGGGGTAAACTGCAACTTACTTGTCTTCCTTGCTTATGATTTGTCTGCAGGTGCATAAACACTATACATTTTGGCCAATAGGAACATTTGTGTATGGGGGAAAACCAATTTAACTGTGTATTATTAGTTTTTGTTATAGGTGGATTTCAGTTTCAATCATTTCAGCTGCTTATAAAACATTTCCAGTATTTATTTTTTCTGGTTACCCACAGCTCAAGAGAACTGATCCTCTGGAGTTCAATCACTTTGACAAATTACTCAGTGTAAGCTGGCATGTGGGTGGGATCCCCCTGGAAAGCTGGACAAGAGGCTGTGGACTGAGAACCTACTGTACTTATTTAAGGAGATTTGAATCTATCAAAAACCCATCGATCAACTAAGAAAGTGTGATCAACTAAATTAGAGGTCCCCAAACTTTTTACACAGGGGGCCAGTTCACTGTCCCTCAGACTGACAGAGGGCCAGACTTTAATAAAACCTATGAAAATCTCTATGCACACTGCACATATCTTATTTTAAGAAACTTAAAGTCAAAAAATAAAAACAAGTGCTAAAATACTTACCTTATACTGAGCTGATTGATTACAGTCACAACATGAGCTGAGCTGTAATTAGCCAGCTCCCGATGCTTCCCCCGACGCTTTCTGCACAGCACTCTAGCCGACACAGATGCCAGCGAGCAGCTCCTTCTTCTCCTTCCCCAGCCTCATACATCATCACGCTCATTGCAGGGAGCGTTCTCATTGACCCCTGCAATGAACGTGATTATGTTTAAGCCCTAAAACACCCGAAGTGTAACAGGGTGGGAAGAGCTGCAGCTCATGCTGTGACTGTAATCAACTGGTTCTGTATAAGGTAAGTATTTTAACACTTGTTTTTTATTTTTTGACTTCAGTTCTCCTATAAAGTAAAAAAAAAAAGAAAACAGGAACAAATACAATATTTAAAATACACTTTGCTGCCTTCCCCACAACTCCCTCTCACGCTGTGCTGCATACCCTAACAACTCCCCTCCCACACTGTGCTGCTTTCCCCCACAACCCCCCTCCCACACTGTGCTGCTTGCCCCCCTGTTGGTTGTGAGTAAGATCTGTTCGCTCCCCCCTTCAGAGGACATGGAATAGGGAGGGGGTTAAACAGATCTTACCCACAATCCTATTTTCACTCCCTCCCTGCTCCATATCCTCTGAGGGGGGTGGGGCGCTATCCTGGTGCTTTCCCCCCCATTCCCTTTCCCTTTTCCCTTTTCCTACATCTACCCCTGCTCGGCACTGTCTGCAGCACTGCTACAGCGCTCTTCACTTCTTCCCCCACTGCTTATTGATGACATCATTAGTGTAAGCCGGGGGAGTCAGAGAAGAGCACCGTTACTGCAGATGGAGCCGGGCTGGGTACCAGGTAGGTAGCGGTAAGGAAAAGG
This sequence comes from Pipa parva, assembly GCA_019650415.1. NCBI lineage: Eukaryota > Metazoa > Chordata > Amphibia > Anura > Pipidae > Pipa > Pipa parva. The sequence continues at coordinate 2,239 of WMED01018928.1, read as the reverse complement.
AGGGGTCGAGCACCAAGACTGCTCCCCCCAGCTGCACCTCATGCCTCTACTTCTAGTCCTGGCAATGGGGGCTGGGTAAAAGGCCTCAGGGGGCCAGATGCGGCCCGCCGGCCATAGTTTTGGGACCCCTGCACTAAATGGTACCATGGAGACCTCATTTCCATCCCCTATATAGGGTTAGAACTAATGGTTCCTCACAGCCATATTTCAGTACTTTTGCAGAAAACATTGTCACTGTTCTGCACAGAATTAATTTTTTTTTAACAGTCGTGCAAAATAAGATATATAGATGGCCTATTAAAGGGACAGACAAAGCTCCTGTTAGTACAAGTCTGTACAATACAAAAGTAAATGACCCATGATTCTTTTTCTTGTGTTTAAACCATAATCTCTTAAACCAGATCTCTCTCTTTGCTTGTTTATCATTTAAATTCTGCCATATTTGTGAGGGGGACAGTGAAATGTGGCTTTGTCGAGGATTTTATAACACATATATATATTATACATAGGCCCTATAGTCTAATAACCAAGCACAATGAGTGACTGATTGGATTTAGTTATTTTTTTTAGATTATATGTTTAATAACAGCTAGAAATTGTATCATTGCTATACTAGGTGAAGTTCCTTTTTTTAGTGCACGTTGGGTTTCTGTAAAACACGTTATTCTTTAGTTCATTTTATCCCATTTGTTAAAGTTTTCAGAATGCAGCATATAATGCGTAGAGAAAAAACTTCCTTTCTCTCATTGGTCTTTTCTTCCATGAATCTCTTGTCTTGTTAGGAATCTATTCAATGTCAGCCAGCCAAGACAGTTGTCATTGTCCCAGCCTGTGATTTCTCATGCAGCCTCACAAAGGGTAAACAGAGTGAGATTTGCTTAAGATAATTCCCTTGCACCTGTGCTCTGGGAGCCTTTTTAAAAGATTGTAACGACAGAATGGAAATTTCAGTAATATTGGCTTTGTGTGCTGCAATCACTTAAATATTTGAAATACCGCAATTCACACCTTTCTGTTTGGCTGAAAACAAACAACTAAAACACAAAGTTTTGACAGTACTAAGGAAACCTTGGGTGTTGATACACGTTGCCAAGCGGATACAGGTTTGAAGAAAGAATAATCAGTCTTGTTTTGTAACTTGCCACACTATAAATATGGGAATTGTCTTCTATTACATTCCACTGTCTCAAAACACACACATTGCATAGAATAATACATTGGAATGCTTGGGTTTATTAAGCTCCACTGTTTATCCACAAGTCAACAAAAACAGCACTCACACTGCAGAGCTTGTTTAAGCAGAAGGCATAGGCCCCTATCACTGGTAGTAGGCCCTGCCAAAAGATTGCTTGGGTCCTAATGATTTGTTTCTTAATATCTCTCTGTTTAAAAGAATTATTTTTTGGTTCAGACTTTGACAGGGGGTTATTCACTAAGCTGCAAATTCGACTATCGAATTCGAAAAGAGTGGATTCCCATAGCAAATCCACGACAATTTCCCCATTGTAAAGTCATGAAAATTTTTGAATGTTAAGATTGCAACAATTTTCCCATAATAAAGTCATGACTGCAACAATTTACTCATTACAAAGACATGACTGTGACAGTTGCAGCCTATTGTGACTGTCTTTATCTGGCAAGTTCGCACCTATATGCAGCAATTTGGACTTTAGTGAATAACCCCCTGAATGTTTAGATCTTTTTTAAATGAGATATCTGAATTTTCTGAAAACATTAGCACTTTATAATGACACTGAGACACACTGGGCATTAACAACACATCTCATTTTTATAGATTGTGACTAAAATGGCCCAGGGCACATAGCTGAATTTGCACATGGTGATACAAACATTTCATATTATCCCTCATTACAAACCCCAGTCTGTATACTGGAAATACTGGCAGCTATAACAGATAGTATTTAGTGTAATACATTGAATAAACATCATAAATCAGTCATATACAATAAATACTTTTTAAAATTGCTCATTGATAATTATTAGCCTACAAAAGAATTCTCATTCTGATTGCTTTGAAAATGAGATATCAACAGGCTTAATTTTAACTATGCTCCACTGGCCAACGTACAGTATTTGGAATAATAATAATATAACCTTGATCATGGTAGAATGTATGTTCAGATTGGCAATAAATACATATCATTTATAAATACACACACACACAAATATACAAACCCCAAAATCAGAAAAGTTGGCACGTTGTGTAAATCGTAAATAA
>WMED01018926.1:2065-12568 GCA_019650415.1 Pipa parva | reverse complement strand
TTATTTACGATTTACACAACGTGCCAACTTTTCTGATTTTGGGGTTTGTAGATGTGCAGAAGAGGAAGCAGGAAGTGAAGGCAGATAAAAGAACAGCATCTGTAAATATATTAGCACGTCACATGTAGAATCGCCCCTTGCATAATATGCAGCTTAGTTCTCCTTTAAAAAGCATCTTACCCTTTTTCATTTTAATACTTTTGCATTTTTAACCATTTGTTGGGTCCAAACAAAGAAATTGTTTGTTTTTTTTCCCCCAGATCCATTAGCGTCTCACTGATTGTCATTTTTTCCGTGTAGAAATAAGGAAGCCAGCTGTAGTCGTCTTGGGGTTTCCCAATTTGGAAATATTTGTATTTTGTTTGCCGTGAGTCAGAAATGACAGAGCTTCTGCTATAATAATTTCAGAGCCTGTTTTATTTAGCGGAAGAACAGATACTATAGTATCTCCCGGTGTGTTCTGTCGCAGTCCCCTACCGTTGCCTTTAATGCAAAGATTGTTTAAGGCACCAACAAGAGTCTGTTGTGTGTTTTTTTTGTATATTTTTATTTCTAAATCGCCACTAGGTTACGCAGCGCCGTACAATCCAACAGATACAGTTATAATACAGACAAGAGAAATGCATAACAAAGAACAAGTAAAATAAATTACAAACATATCATCCAGAATATATATCACTCTAAGGGGGTAATTCAGGAAAGAGCGAAGTTACCTTGCAATGCTTCTCTTCACTTCGCCGCGACGGGTACGCGCTCCCTGGTCTCCTGCACTCAGGAGATCGGCGAATGCTTTAAAGGCGCTTCGGCTCAGCGAGGAGACTCGAGTGGTCGCGAGGTGAGCCGAAGTACCTTTTAAAGCGTTCGCCGATCTCCTGAGTGCAGGAGACCAGGGAGCGCGTACCCATCTCGGCGAAGTGAAGAGAAGCATCGCAAGGTAACTTTGCTCTTTCCTGAATTATCCCCTTAATAAGTGTCAGGCCATGACTGAAACAAGAGGATGGAGGTCCCTGTCCCATAGAGCTTGCAATCTAAATTGTTCCAAAGATAATGTAAATTAATCATATTCACTAAAGGACAATAAGCATTTTGGGGCTTATTTATGAAAGCTCAGGAAGTTGCGTAAAGAATTTACGTCCATTTCCCACTTCCCAATCTTTACATATTCACCAGACTGTGCAATGTGGCCAATTTGCCACTAATTTGGCCATGTACGATGGTTGCAAACTTATGGAATTCTTTGCATCGCTTTGCCGGCGCAGGTAAATCGCCTGTTTATTGAGCATCGGAGACTGCGGATGAAGGAAATTTGGCGAGGCGCACTGTGTCAAATTTGCCAGTCTTACTTCTCCAGATCAAATTAGCGAATTAGGGGGGTCGATGGCAGAGCTCCTACTGTCCGACTGACTATGCCGCACTTTACCGTATATGACGCTGTTTGCTTCTCAGTGAATAAGGATTAGTGAAATGATTTAAAATTTTTCGTTTCTTTTAATCCTTTTTAATTCGATGTAGAAGGGGAAACAGACATTTTTTCTGTTTAGTAAATTTGCTGTGTATGTATGTATATATAGATAGATAATATTCAGACATACTTTGAATTGAGGTTAAAGACTGGACAGTCTGTAGCTCGTTGTACTATAATGCTTTGTAAAGATAACCCCCTGTGATATTCAGCAGGAGTCTGGCGCATACAGAAGCATCTATGTTTGTTAATATCAGTATAAAGTTCACGTGCCTGCTAGTCCCCATTGCACAAGGATTACTTTCCAAATAATATCAATTAACCTCTTCGCTTCCCCTTTCTGTTCCTATTGCATACGACTGAAATGCCAACCCTGAGTTGGTGTCATGTGACATGTGTCAATATAAAGCTGGCATTGATTCATTACTATAAATACCATTATTTGCCCTTGGAATCTCTGACTGTCTTACTGACCCCCACCCACAAAAAAACCTCTAAATGCAATTTCCATGTCAACATAAAATGTATTTTTTTTAAATCAATCTTGTGTTTCCCTAGAATATTTGCCCAAAAGCGGCAGCAGATCCAATCAGATTTCTGGATAAACTGAGACCTTTGATTAGATCCGACCAACAAAGATTTATTAAAGGGGTTTATTCTCTAAAGTCCGAATTCGACTGTCGAATCCTCAAACAGCGGATTCTCATAGCAAATCCGCGACTAAGACAATTCTCCCATTGTAAAGTCGCACGACGCATAATAAGCTAGTGTGAAAAAATAAATTACAGCTCGATGCAAGATGGCGCTTACCTAGTTCCATACACACTCGCGTATGATGCGCATACACTGGGTCCGGAACGCTGCGTGTCGCATTTTGGCCCGTGTATTATACGTGTATATTATTATGCGCTGTGCATAATACACTAGTGTGTGAACCTAGCCTTACTAGTTGCAAAACTTTCTGACTTTAGTAAATGACCCCTTTTGGTCTCTGCTACTTGACTGTTCAGACTTGGATGTTGGGTGAAAGGTGATATCCCCCCCGCATATTACATAACTCATTCTGTATAAAACATGTTTAATTCCCATTCATCTCCCTAGTTACAGTTTAACCACTGATCAGCTGAATCAATAACTTTAAATTCCTGCAACAATGAATTTATTGCCCAGATCATTGACAGTATATTGTCCCATATTATGCTGACGGCATTCTTTCAGTGTGATTTAATCACGCGCCGGGTCATATTATCCAGTTAGTGCCTGGGAGAGGGAAGATTAATATGTCCGTTTAGCCATCTGCATTGCTCATTTCTCTGTATGAGAGAGCGATGATTTAATTTCTCTTTATACATTTACCCGATATATTTTTCTCTCTCTCTCTTACCTCCTATTTATTAAATGAAGAAAACTATTCAAGAATATTTTTTTTTTCCTCTATTAAAAATGAAATTCGTAAAACGTTATTTTTAAAAATAAAAAGTGCCTATTTTGATAACTTTTTTTTTTTTGCCCATAGAAGATTGGGCACATTTACTAAAGGTTGAAATGCGGTAAAACACTGTCGGGATATGAGGGGGGGGGGGGTATTGATATTCGTATCACTTCGGGTGATCCTGATTCTTGACTCCTTATTCACTAAACAGAGGATTCCCATAGCGAATTTGTGACAGTGTCGGTAGCCGTCTATTATGTAGTGTGCGACCGTCGTTAGCTGGCGAATTCGCCACATCACAGGGTTTACTGAATACCCGAATGTGGGGAAGTAGTAAGTTAACACCTTTACGAGACAATTCAGACTTTAATCAATAAACCCCCTATAAGTTGGTATGTTTGTGTGTTCCTGTTCCAGTGTGAACGCTCCCTCTGTATTCACATCACTTCCTGTGTGGTCGCATTTTGGTCGCAGCGTATAATATGCAGGCCAAAATGCTACGCACGGTATTCTGGACCCAGCGTATGCGCATCATACGCTGGTGTGTCCGGAACTAGGTAAATACCGTTGGCTTGCGTTGAGCCGTATTTTTTTTTTTTTTTTTTTAACACTAGCGTATGAACCTAGCCTAAAGGCGATGTTCACCATGAAATTAATTTCTTTTTCTTTTTTTGGCATTTATTTAATTATTTATGATGACATTGAACGGATCATGTTGACGATGAAATCACCTGCTGGTTGCTAGGGTAAACTAAAGCTAGCAAATGGCCGCTGTGTGAGCGTCGGCTGTACAGAAAGATATTAAATTAAAATAAATAATAATAATAGTAATAATAAAATGGAATACATTAAAACAAATCCAGACTCGGATTCATTGATTTTCTGGTTTCTACAAACAAATCCATAAATATGCAGCAAAACAAGTAATTCACAAATCACTATAAATACATAGAAAAGACCAATTGCCTTAGCATGTCCCTATGTGCTGCATGTTAAGCATGAATAATGCCTTTTAATGCATATATATATATATACATATATATATATATATATATATATATATATATATATATATATATATATATATATATATATATATATATATATATATATATATATATATATATATATATATATATATATATTTTATTCATTCTTATATAGCGCTACTATTTTACGCAGAGCTTTACAGAGATTCATCATTCACTATATATACATATGCATTATCCATAGTGTCCCTTTAATAAACCCTAGCTGTTCGCCCATAGGTGTTTTCATTGATCAGCAGGTCCGACCAGTGAAAGGGTTAACGAGAATCACCCTGTCTGTACGTGTTGAGGAAGTATTACAACAGACAGAAAGGTCACTTTATACTTCCCTAAAATGCATGTACACAGACCCGCGCTGTCAACGCAGGCTCAGAAACGCCATCGTCGGTCATCCTTTCCTCTTCAGGGGTCAAAGTAAGCTTTCATGGAAGGTAAAATCACAAAACCGTTTAATCGGGAAACAAAAACCATCAAACTTGTTACTTATTATTTCTTATGGGACAGTGTACATTGGCGAGAGGAATGTGACTGCTAATTTCATGCAACGCATCTAAAAGGCTCGACTTGAAAAAAAAATCTCTTTGAATTGATTTTATGTGTATATTTTATCTTTATTTATTCAGGTTTAATATCAGTATTTTATTGAACTATTTTATATTTATTGACCTATGCCTCAACACATTCTACTGCTCTTATTGTCCTACTGTGTATGTAAGTCTTAGATTGTAAACTCTACTGGGCAGGGACCTCCAATCTCTTGTGTCAATCGCAAACCTAGCGCTCTGGGGTTATTCACTAAGGTGTGAATTCTCAGACAGCAGATTCTTCCCATAGCAAATCCGTGACAACTTCCCCCCATTGTCAAGTCGATACAATTTTTTAATGTTAAGATTGCGACAATTTTCCCATAATCCTCTTGTAAAGGGGTGGGGATGGGGAAATTGCATCGGATATGGGTCCCACCCATTGCCGCCGTGATGTGCGCCATGACTTAGTCCAGTGGAAGTACACAAAAATATAGGGGTTCGTCCCTCTCCTCTGTCAAATTCTATGTGGTGCCAGTTCCCAAGATGCACAGCAGTGTTAATCCACAGCAATTCCAAAAAGTCATTAAGCTACACACTCATTAAAGAGCAGATGTATCCTTATATTAGGTCTACACGGTGCGGATACAGGTGAACTGGATCCATAGAGAACCTTGACTTAAATTCCACTCTGCCCCTCCTGATGACCTCTAACAAGTAAAATATATTACACTTTATACATTATGTTTACCTTACATAGATTTTCTATCATAGGTACAGTAAAAAATGATGTGGAAGGTCACGCATATAACAGATCGTACTGGTTGTAACCAGCTCCGAGAAATTATAGAACATTGCGTCCTTTAACAGACGGAATCCAATAATGTGTAACGTGTCAATAAAGCATGATGGGAGAAATAAATCAACTGGCGTTAACATAAAAAATAGGCGCAAATTACTTTGCGTCCATTTATTACCAATTTGCGTCCGTTTAATAGCAATTTATCGTTCAATTTGCGTCCATTTTGCACCAGCTGCACCTGGGATTTTTTTTTTAGAAAATCAGTGATTAAGACCAGGCGCTTCTGATGTATGAGGCTTAGAACAATTTTAAGACCTGGCGGTTAAAATTAACGTCTGCCGAAACCCTGGCATTACAGAAGCAGGTACACATTTGTATAAAAAATGTTAGCGATTCCTATTGTGTGTCCTCTTTTTACACTAATGACTGGTTTGTGTCCACAATGTTAGCGGTTACCATTTGTGCGCGGATATTGCTAATATTTGGACACAAACGGTAATCGATAACTTTTTTTTTTTTTTTTTCACAAACCAATAATTAGGGTAAAAAAAAAAAGATGCAAATTCCTTACATTTTTATGCAAAAACTGAAGTTATCGCTAGGCGCACTTTTAATGGTGAATAGCGGTTATTATAAAGCACCTATTTTTACCATTACGATAACAACACTTGGTACATTTCTTCACATATTGTCTGAATTATTTATATAAATACTGATCCGGATAGAGTTTTGTAACTTTCTTTAAACTTTACTGGAACTTTGGTCTGAGTTTTAAACCTGTGCATGTTTACCGGAGAATGTCGGTACCAGTAATGCCGGTACCGATACCACTGGGGGGGGGGTTATTCATTAAGGTGCAAATTAGACTGTCGAATTCTCAACCAGCAGATTCCCATAGCAAATCCGCAACAATTTACCCAATGTAAAGTCACGACTGCGACAATATTCTCATTATAAAGACGCGACAGTAGCAGTCTATTGTGACTGTCTTTAGCTGGCGAATTCACACCTATACGCAACAATTTGGACTTTAGTGAATAACCCCCTCAGTTTACTCCACGTTGGTGTTAGACATTTAAGTTTTTTTGTTTTTTTTTTTTGGCAGTAATATTGTAAAAATGTTATATGTTGAGACACCTCCTGACTTTTTTTCTTATTTTTCCTTTTTCTAACCAGCACCCCCATACTCAGCCTTCATCTTACTACGCTATCAGCGAGACCTGGGAATTTGGGGTGGTCGCCCTTTTGCGTACGTATGACTGGAAGTCAGACTCTGCTTCCATACTTTGCGGTCCAGTTCAGCAAGATGGGCTCCTTTAAGCGGCCGCGGTTTATGAGCTCACCGGCTCTTAGCGATTTGCCAAGGTTCTACGCGAGTCGCCAGTCCATGCAGCTGAATTCAAGCGCCATGTGGAACAGGTAACGGCGTTACTGTAAATCGATATCTTATGTGGGGAGGGGTAACGTAACTAAACTACAGCAATGAAGTCAGTATTGCCTATCTGCAAACGGTGGCCGTGGCGCATTGTAGTGATGTCATCTTTACATGGAGCTGTTTAAAGGAGACATTGTCACCATAACTATCTCTTTCTACATTAATAGAAGTGAATTATCATAAGAGCAATGTAACCATTTTTGTTGCATTTGGATCTCTGGTTCCGTCACTGTAGAAAAGTAGCGTAAAATGTAACAATTGTCTTTTTATGTTAAAAGAGCTTTTCAATTGGACACGGATCCAGAACGTTTACGCTTGTTAATATGGCCTGAGAGATCAAGGATATTGTTAGCGTCCCTTTCATAAAAGGAAGATATACAGTATTGTATATTATAGGGGAGGGGGGATTCCTCTCTTCATTTGGACTGTAACTTATTAGTTTGTACCTAAAACATCTGTCAATGTTTTAATGTCTGTCTGTGCAAAGGCTTTCTCCAGTAGTTCTTCTAGTTAGAACAGCACCCCCTACGGTCATAAAAATAAACTGCACTATTCTTTAAGAGCCTCATTGGCTAAAGTCTGAATACTCACGTAGAGCTGTGAAATCGCATCTATTCTCCACTTTCCCATGTTCGCTTATTGAGCAAACTTAGCGAAGTGGTGAATATGCGACCAGTTTGGGTGACTGCTCAAGTCGTGAACTTATGGAACTCTATATATCATTCTCCAGTGTTGCGTAGGGTGATAATGGTGACTGTGACTAAGTGACAACATGGCCTAGGGACAAGGTGACATAGAAATAGAATATTCACAGAATACAGTTAGTGGGATATGGTGAGACTGACGTCACTGCCCTTCACTTGTCTAATTTGAATTCGGACTATAGACAATGAGGCTCTAAATGTTTAAGGTTAATGCCTCTGCCTAGGCAGAACCATGGCATCTTGCACAATGTCTAATTCCCACTACACACAGAAGCATGGCTCTTTATAAACCGTCCACTAAGTCACTTATGACTTACACAATCAACAGATCAACCCTGCTATTAACCTGGCTTTCGTCCTTTTGGAATGAATGTGTAGTTTCTACAACAAATATCCTTACCAGGTATTATTCATATTATTGATCTGAAATCTGTGCTAAACTGACCAATCAAAATCTGCCATGTCATCAGCGGAAGACTTTCCCTATATATACCAGTTTTTTAACTATTTTTCTTTTATGTAGACACGTGCCCTGTATATACTATACTATATAATATTTTGAACGGTCGGGGACTGTCACTGCCAAATTGCTTTGGTGACAATGATGAGAATGGAATCTGCTTTTTACTTTTCGTTGAAAGCCCCAGGGACTTAATCCCATCACACAATGAGACTCTAAATGACCTGGGCGGAACCTTATCTCAAGCGATTAGGATAGGATTTTCCCAATAAATAATGCCAGACAACCATGGGATCAGACATGTGTTAATCTGCTCATAACTGCGCCAAGGCTAGGTTCACGCAGAGCGTATATATGCTGCGCTTTTAGAAAAGTGCATCTAGAACAGGGATGGCGAACCTATGGCACGCGCGCCGTCACCACAGTTGCCTTCAGCGCAGGCGGCATACCCGACCTGACAGTTTTCAGGCTGGATCACTTGTTGTGATGCTTTTCTTCTCTGATGTGTAACCCTTAACTTAAAAGATCAGCAATTAACATGGTCAGGTTCTCCGGTCATTTATTTTGCGTCTTCTCGCTTTTGTTTAATGTGTGATTGTTAGGTTTGTAAAATGCATACAAATGCTACAACAAGCTGACAATCTAAAGGTTTCTTTCCCCCAGCGTGCAGACTGCCGTTATAAACGTATTCAGGGGAGGGGGCCTGCCAGTCAACGAACTCTACTCTTTGAACGAGAACATCAGGTAATGTGCGTTTAAACGGCTGCAAGGGAAATGCGACCACAATATTACACACACGTGTTGCTATTCTCACTCGCCTGCAAACACCCATGTTACACACAGTAAGGTAATCTGGAACAGAAAATAAAGGAGAGGGGTTTGCTGGGAACATGTGCGTTTTACTTACACGATGGTTCAAAAACCCACAAGCATGTGTTAAATACTTTAAAGGTGACACAAACCCTTAGGCGACTTGTGTTCATTATAGGGTTCGTGGTAAAATAAACACTTTTCACAAGCAGGTTTTTCTGTTATTGTATTAAGAACATTGCATTCTCCCTTGGTTCCTGTGTCCTGCAATGGCAGTGCCCACAGATCCAGTGCCCTCTGGGAGGGTCCTGAACTGGCAGTACTTTCAGCTTTTGCTGTGCTGTCTACATCATTGCCCCCTGTGAAGTTTGGAGCTAAAGGGATTAATCAACCCCTTTACTCCAAGACTTTGGTATTTTAATTTATGTCATAAAATAGAAAGTAACATTACGCTATTACATGGCTAAGGGTCTTTAAAAACCAGTAACACCACCAAAAAAAACCAATCAAAATTCTTATCTGGATTGGCATGGCAGTTATTCAAATAAAAAAAAAAAAATGTACCTTTGAAGTTAAATTCATTAATTTTATTGCTTTCGGTCACTGTTGTTTTTTTTTTTTCTTTACAGATAGCAGTCATGTTGTTAAACAGACCTCACCCAGTCCCATTTTTTTCTATGGTGCTTTATAGTAGATAATACACATGTTCAAGGCTGCAGGTTGAGTTATTGATGCAACGTAGATTTTTTTTTTTTTTTTTTTTTGGAAGCCTACAGGTATAGCTGTACAGTAACTATAAATGCATTTTCAATTTTCGGCGTTCCTGATCTTTTAATATCATTTTTACGCCAGGAACTTCTGCAGAAAATTCTTGGCGACTTTAAAAAAAAAACAAACAAACAAAAAACCCCCACTGTGTTTAAGAATTCATGTAATTCAGGGTGTGAGATAAGCTACATTTGAAAGGCTTATTTATTAAAGTACGAATTGTCGTATAAAGTTGTGAATTCTCCACGTCCCCATATTCGGGTATTCAGCAAACCGTGCGACGTGGTGAATTTGCCAGCTAACGACGTTATCGCACTACGCGGTGGCGTATGGGAATCGGCTGTTTAGTGAATAAGGAATAGAGAATCGGGGCATAAGACCCACGAATTGATGATCATTCACTCCAACAGTGGAATTCTTATTTTGATTTATTACCCCATTAAGACCCTCCACAGCCCTCCTACTGCTCCGTTCCTAACGCCGGGCACCGGTGACATCATTGCTGGGGGTGGCGCTGTCATCCCCTGGCATGCTGGGACATGAGCATTTAAAAGGCAAGTTGCTTGTTTGTGAACTACTCTAGATTCCCAGAGCAGTATAACAATTCGCTATTCCAGCTGGGAATCCGCAGGCAGTTATTACATTCATTGCGACAGACTGAGCTCCCAGATCCTCCAAGGAGTCGGTGAACAAAAGCAACCCTCTACCGAGGTATTTACTATTGAACGCACGGCGGCTGTGGAACAAAGGGTTGGCTTTGTTCTCAGCTCAGTACCAATGAAGAAATAATCGCTGGGTATCCACGTGTGACGCTATGAACGCACAGTCATGGAATGTCAGTTCAGTAATGCAGCACCTAGGTCAATTTGTGATTTAACGGATTAAAGGGAAAGTTGTCCCTTCATTTTTATTTCATATTTTCTCTGCCCAATAAGGTCTCGTCCCTTTTGATTTCCATGACGACCTCCTCAAAACAGACTCGTGGACCTTATGCAAAGTGGTAACTGTGCCAAAAATTGAAATCAATTTCAAAGTTTTGTGATTTTAGTCCCTCCCC
>WMED01018925.1:0-12569 GCA_019650415.1 Pipa parva | reverse complement strand
GAGGCGAACACTACGCGCCTCACTTCAGAGCTTCCTGAATAACCCCTTATATCCAAAACATGGAAATAAGGATATTAAAAGGACATTTTACTAGCACACAAGAAACAAAACATTTGAACTTAAAATGATCACATTTTTTTGACTGAAAAGATCTGTGGACTGAATAATGACATTTGTTTTCTTAGATATTATCAGTAAGCACAAAGTAGTATCTTTCTATTAATTTTTCTTCCTCCCCCATCCTCACCCCCCAGTACCACCATCCCACTAGACTGTCTGTCTACCCCTCTGTCCACTATCAACTATTATTTATGACTTTCACAACCCACCCTTCTAGCTGTTTCTTTTAATGCCCCACATACTGTTTATCCATTACAAACTGTGTATGCTTTAGTACTTGCTTTGACCTGAAGAAGGGAGAATATCTTTCAAAAGTTTGTCTTATTCAATTAACTGTTAGTCCATATAAAATATCATAAAATACTACAGTACTCCTCTTTCTTACTATTCAACTGGACTAATATAGCTTAAACCATTTTTGTGCTGTTGTAGGAGCTCTCATGTTAACAAGTTAGCAACATTTACAAGAAAGTAGAAAACTGTTTAAAGTTTGTGCTTTCATACAACCCTTCATTAAGAGAATGTAATGTGTTTAGGTGCTAATCTGATAATCCATTGAGATTCATGCACTAGCTACCTAGTATGCTATCTTATGTAACCAGCAATAAATCACAACAAAACATAAAAATCAGCAAGACACTGGACACAGAACCATTCAATCTGCTATTGTGTACTGTTTATTAAGAAAAAAGTTTATATAAATGATTAATAAAGTCTGAATTATATTTCAAGAATATATAAATAATATATATAAGATATATTGCTTATATTAGAATATGTAGTTGAAGCACTCAGTTCAAATACTGGTTTTATGATTGAGTAACATTAAGCAAAATGCAACAATTTAAGTGAAATGCTTAAGGAGAATTAAATAAAAATGACTTCACCAAAGGTTCAAACTACATTCGATGGCAACACCCTTAGATAGCAGAAACCTATATGTGATCATATCCAGGAAAAGTACCGTGCAGTGTGTCCCACTCACTCACAAGTGATCTTCTGTCTGAAACCATATGCCTTTTTCTTTTTATTCCTTTTTTTGTTTCTACATCTTTCTAATTAAAATATTACCCATGAATGATGGCTGGCCAAAGTATTTAAACAATCAGCTTGTCTGACTACTGCAAGTATTGGCCAGTTACCTGAAACACTGCAAAATCTTTGACTTTGTGCTACCATGACATTCTTTGTGGTCACCAATATGTATAGGCAGTATGCATGCCATGCTGTAAAAAGGGATTTTTTGACGCATATACATTTTTATTGCTAAATAACTCATAATTTATTTAATTTATGCACTGCCAGGCAATCCAGTAATGTCTGTAATATGCATGAACATCAGCAGTTACTAGCTTTTAAATAAATAGGACAAAAATGTTATTCTCATCCTCTGAGGAAGGAAAGTTTCTGTACCAACATAGAAGGGGTTATTTACTGTAAAAGGGGTGAGACTATGGGACTCTGCCTGAAGAAGTTGTCATAATTGATTCCATTAATCAACCAAGCATTGAAAAGGGGTTTGGATGCATTCCTTCAGAGTAAGAACATTACAATGCAATTTTCCCTCGATGCACTTTTCCCATGTCTGTATTGCTGAACTCTACAGCACTGTGTATATTTGTGGTGCTTTATAAATAAAATTACACATACAAACAAGTTATGGGTACTAGATAACTGGATGTGGGAACTTGATCCAGGAAATTATTCTGCAATATTTGGAGACTGAAGGATTTTTTTACCTAATGTTTGGTTAATTGTCTCCTGCCTTATTGTATTTTTGCCTTACTTTGGATCAACATTGCAGGATAATAGGCTAATAGGGCTTCAGTAAGAAGGTAATTTCCCTCATTTGAAAACCTATACCAAAGCCTGCTGCAGTCATTGTAGGTGCTCAATTTCATATGATAAACATCTTGACTATCTGCCAGTTCACTTGCAGCTTGCCTGCTGAAGACAGTCAAGGTTTCCACAGTTCAGCATTAATTCCTGCATCTGCACTGCTCCTCCCACTTTCCTTTCTTTCTTTTTCCATGGCCCCGACTCTCTGTTTCAGTTCTCCAATCTAGGCTACCCTGCTCCAATTTTGCCACATAGAAGGTTCATGAGCAGCTCTCTGGTGTCACTATTCATGGTCAAAATCACTGATGCACATTGTTCCTGCAAGCTGCCACTAAGTGGATGGGGGAAAGACTGCTGCTGCAATGCAAGGACTCCTGCCACATGGAAGTCATTCTGCTGTGGCAATGCATGTAAAAGACTGATATAGGTTTTACATACATCAGACCTCACAGGCTACATAAAATATGGAGGTAGGCTTGAATAAGGTCAAAATATATCCAGAGTGTTCAATCAACATGATTTACTGATTTTTATAATTTTGCCAGTTGCTCAGAATATTTTTTTTCAGAGCCTATTAGATTTAGATTGTGCTACTCTCAGTGCTAATTTAATTGGAATTTTGTGAAATCAATATTATTGATAAGCAAGGTGGATGCTAGTATTTTGTTGACTTTTGAGATTTTGATTAAGGTAACCATTTAAACAGATGAATGGATCCACCTTTTTGTGCACCATACTACCACTTAATAACAAGACACAGTATAAAATAAACTTTTACATGTCTCACTCAATCAGCCAACCAGTTGCTGTATGCTGACAGCATGTGGGTTTTGGTGTTTGTTTCTTAAAGTGATATAGGTACCGGTGTTTTTTTTTTTTCATTATTCTAAAGATCTGTAAAAGTTACCATTTGAATGCAGCCTTTCTTAGGTTTTACAGAGGTACAGCACTCTCCTTAGTTTTCCAACACCATGGGGCGAAATTTATTAAAGTCATACATTTTACCGATCGAATTTTCGATCACTTCGCCTTTAATAAATTTCGCCCAATATTTTCTATAGTTACCAGTTACTCCACACAGCTGCTATTCCTCATAAAATTATTGACTAACCCACAAAGCCTTCGATTCTACCACAGATTAACATGATAGCACTGTACAGAAATTAATTGACCCACACAGCTGCAAATTGTACTACAAAGCTGCTGATAGCCCTCCAATTTGCTGGTTGTGCTCCAGAGCCACCAATTCCTCTGTAGATCCCCCTGATTACTCCACAGGACAGCCAATTTCTCCTCAGATTACCCTGATTGCCACACAAAACTGTCAGTTACACTGCATATCCCATCAATTGCACCACAAACATTGATTAGCCATCATAGCCACTGATTTGCTCTCCACTGTCAGTAATCCCACACAGGACAGTTTTCTCCACAGATCCCCTGATTGCACCACATAACCATTAATGGTTCCCAGACTGCCCCACAGAGGTGATTGCTTCTCACAGCACCAAACTGCCCCTCAGGGCCAGTTATACCACACAGCTGGCAATTACTCTTCAAATCTCTGATTTGCCTCACAGAGCCACCAATTCCTCCATACAGCTGCTGATTTCCACTGCAGGTCCCCAGCATTGCCCCACATAGCCATCCATTGATTATCCCACAGGGCTGTTAATTCCTATGCAGATCCAACCCTCCCAATTGTGCTGTTCAGCCACCAGTTCCTCCACACAGCCAGCAATTCCTTGCAAATCCCTTGAATGCCACACAAAGCCATCAATTACACCACAAATCTTCCCGATAATTCCTCACTGCAATTGATTGACCCACACAGCTACAAATAGCACTGCACAGCTGCTAATAGACCTCCAAACCACCAGTTGTTCTTTACAGATGCCTATTCCTCCACAGATCTCTCTGATTGCCCCACAGAACACAGAATCCTCCTCAGATTACACTGATTGCCCAACAAAGTCACCAGTTCCACTGCAGATCCATTGTATTGTGCCACACAGCCATTGTTTAACCTGCACTGCTGTAAACAGACCTGCAATGCCACTGATTGCCCTCCACAGTCTGCATTCCCCCCACTCAGGGCAGATTTCCAAATTAAGTGGCTTACTATAGAAAGGAAATTCTGATGAGGGGTTTTATCCGAGAGTCTACTTTCCCTGCTGGTGCAGGAATTTAATTTGTTTAAAAGAATTACAACACCCTGAGACCTTGTAATTTGATTCAATCCTCTGTAGTCTATACAATTAAGAATAAATACCCCCCCCCCCCCCCCCCCCCCATACCTCTAATAACAGAATTAAACTGGTGTCCATTTTTACCAAGTTGGATTTATGGGGCTTGTTTAATTTTGTCTGCATCCATGAAGGTGATGAGTAGAAAACTGCATTTAACACTCATGATGGACACTAGGAATACTTAGTCATGTCCTTTGGACTAAGTAATGCCCCAGCAGTTTTTTAATACTTTGTCAATGAAGTCTTGAGAGACATGCTTTACAAACTTGTCATAGTCTTCCTTGAAGACATTCTCATCTTTTCTTCTGACCTTCCATCTCATCATCTACATATTAAGACTGTTCTCCAGCATCTTTGAGAAAATCGACTTATGCCAAATTGTAGAAATGTCTTTGAACAACCCTAAGTGACCTTCCTGGGATATTTTTTCTCGGGAACTGTCCTGGAAATGGATCATAGCAAAATTTCTACTATACTGAAATGGCCACAACCTTTTGCACTTAAAGCTTTTCAGCGTTTTCTTGGCTTTGCCAAATAATATCGGCAGTTTATTAATAATTTTGCTTCCATTGTGGCATTCATCACATCTTTATCAAAAAAGGGGGCAATTGCCAGAAAATGGACTTGTGAAGCTGAAATTGCATTTAACCACTTGTAAGAGTCATCCAGAACCTGGAACACTATTTGAGAAATTAAGTTTCTGAACTTTATGATAACTGGTCAAATCTTGTCCATTGGGCAGAATTTGCTATTAATAATTATGAACATAGTTTTTCATTGACATCTCTATTCTCTAGACACCATCCTAAGATGTCAGTTCCTATTTCACTTTCATTAGGAGTTCCTGTAGACTTGCAAGATTTCATACAGTGCTGTCCAAAGCTTCTGCTCAACAAAAACTTTCTTCTGATAAACATTGAAAATCAGTTACTATATTTCAGCCTGGAGACAAAGCCTGGAAGTCTACAAAGAATATAAGGCATAGAGCTCCTTGCTTCAAGTTCAGTCCACATTACATTGGTCACTACCAGATTCTACAGCAAGTTAATCCAGTTTCCTTCCATCTCAAAGAACCTTCAGATTACAAAATTCCTAATGTTTTTCATGTCTCTACTTAAACCATACACTCTTATGCGATACTCTTTTAAGTCTTTACCTCCAAAACCAATATTGTTAACAATAGTGGATAATTTTAAGTTAGCCAGATTCTGGACTCTCATATAGACAGAAGTTGCCTACAATACCTAAAAGACTGGAAATGCTATGGTCCAGAAGAACGCTCCTGGGTAAAGTCTTTTGACCTTGTGTTTAGTTCAGCTACTCCAATGTTTCTGAGACATTGTGACTGTCTGCTACCACCAGTGGGGGGTTTAAGGGCTGCAACCTGGAAGTTCATTCGCAGAAAAGTATACACCTGTTTGCGAGGGTTAAGGGTAAAGACCTCTCAGACTCTGCACTCCTGGATTAATCAGCACTAATCCCACTGTGGTACAGAGGAACCACCCTCTTGCTATATGCATTGTTACAGCAATTAACGTATTAACTGGAAACATCTGCTACCTGTGTTTTAATGTTTACCACGTGAATAAAATGTAAGAAACTACATATGACATGTTGTAATACAGTTTAAATGGTAGTGGGACCAGGCGCTTCAAACGGTTTTAGTCACAATTTTCCGTACTGGTGTGCATCAAATCTTGCTAACCCACACAGTCTTATAAATCCAAAAAAGAAAAGAGGATCTGCACTGCCCTAGAGATAGTGAATCTATATAGTGTAGTATATTTTAACACAGTTCATAGGAATAATCATAAAATTGCACTCACAATTTGATCTCTTGTGAGATCAAGAGATCGTGCCTGTGGCCAGCTGTGAGCAGTAGTATCTTCAGATAAATGGTACTTTGAAAGAGGAAAAACTAAAATAGTGTAAGTTATTTTAATATACTTTCAATGAAAAAGGAAATACATAAAACATGGATGAATCAATTGTATGCCTTTAAATGATGATTTCACTTCAGGTTTGCAGTAAAAGCTCGAATGTATTTTGCCCTGTTTGGGGCTTCCTTGCGGAATAGATTGCATAAAACATTGCAAATATTTTTGTACCAGAATTATGTGATTTATCTGTTTTGTCAACATTACTCATTTTTCTTTTACCCCTTGATGGCTGCATGTCTGCATGTCTTATGAATTGGGAATGATTTTCCATGTTGCTGTATGATATTGAATGACCCACTGTCAACATAAAAATATTTTTTTTTTTTTTTTTCACATTTTAGGACAAGGAGCTCACCACTTCTCATAGCCTGCATAATGAAATAATGAGTACTGTATTTGTCTTTTTTGTATAGTTTACTGCCACAGGCAAGGCCCCCCATTTCTGCTGTGTACAATGTAATAGTGGAAAAAATATCAAGAAAGCTAATTCTGCAAGATATAGAAACACACACAAAACAGAAAAATAGTGCAATATTTTCTCAAAAATTAAATTCCTTCACCAAAATCAAGAAATTAGTCTGCTTCTAATATAAATGGAATAAACCATAAAATAAAGGCAATAAATATTACAAAGTTAATAAATAAATGTCCTCCTAATGATAACAAAATGACAGCAACAATAAAATAAATTAAAATCAATAACTTAAGGTTGTCCACCTTCCCCAGCCCTATTCCATGTATATCAGAGAAGTATATTCAAATATATTTCAAAAGTCAAGCTCATCAGATAAAATAGAAGATATCTTCACAGCAAACCAATCCCTCAATTTTCTTCTTAGTGCAAACTTATAGGCTCAAATACAGTGTTGACAGGTGAAATCAGAGAAGTATAAAACTCAAAGTATAATATGTCTTTAATAAAAGCACTTTATCTAACAACTCATTATACTCACAATCGGATAAAAAAGATGCATGAAAATATCAAGAAGCTCTTCTCAAGATGGTATCTTGGTCTGGCTTCTTTAGGAGAAATCAATATATCTGATAGTTTAGAGCAGTGATAGGCAACCCGTGGCTCTGAAGCATTATGCGGCTTTTCAGCCTCCTTGTGGCTTCCTTCAGCCTTAATTGACAATAGAAAAAAAATATATAGTTATTTCTCAATTAAATTTTTATTACTTTGTTTTTTTCTTCAATTTGTTATATTTTGTAACAGGTAAAATGAAAAACACATTAAAGGAGTTATTGACTAAAGTAAGAATATCACTTTTGAAGCGAATTCTCATCACTTTGGGTGGCTACTCTACTCCTTATTGACTAAACAGCGGATTTCCTTTGTAAAGTTATGGTGGTGACAATATTCCAATAGTAAAGTAACGATTGCTTCAGAGTTCCCATAGTGATATCGTGACCATGACAGTAACAGTCTATTGTGTAGTGTGTGATTGTCATTAGCTGGCAAATTTTCCACATCGCAGAGTGTGCTGAATTCCAAAATAGGGGGAAGTGACAAATTCACACCTTTGCATGACAATTTGGACTTTACTCAATATCCTTCTAAAACTTTTAAAGTTTTCTAAGCTGAGATAAAAATTTTTTGCAGCTCCAGACTATTTTTTTTCAGTGGAATAGGGGGCAAAATTGTACTAGTTCCAACACAGAGGACCGGAATGCATACCATGTCACACTCTCTAAAGCTTTTAGAAAGAGAGGATACAAACAAAGGACAATTTCCAAGAAAATAAAATCTTCAACCAATATCCCACGGGAACACTTACTTTCAAATAAAAGTAAAGAACCCTGCACACATTTACCCCTGGTGGCTAATACAACCCTGTTGTAATAGAGGGGATTCGTAAAATCATCAAAGGGTTACAGCCACTTCTATTGGGTGATAATACATTAAAGGATATATTCCTTAGTCCCCTAGTACTGGCATTCAGACAGCCCCCAAATCTAAACTTGTCAGTCAGAAACTCCCCACTGAACAAAACAAAATCAAGGGAACAAAACCTTGTACAAAAGATCGATGCTGCAAGTCATGCCAACACATAAGTGAAGATACCATAGCCAGTCATGGGGATAAAACTTATAAAATGAGTGGATCCTACACCTGCACCACTGCCAATGTAGTGTACATGATGCAGTGTACTGAATGTGAGAACGACTGCTACATTGGAGAAACTAGCCAAAAACTGCACATGAGGATGAAGCTGAATAGATAATCTATTCATCCACAATGAAGAACCATGCACTCCAGTTGGAATCCATTTTAACCTAAGCAATCACTCAATTAATAAGCTGTAATGGTCTCTGTAACTAAAATTCTCCCCCTTCAGCCTCAGGGGGTAATTCAGCAATGTGCAAAGTGAGCTCCGGATCCTTCACATCACTTCACACATGCTGTTATGCACTCACTGATGTCCTGCACGCGGACATCAGCGAACGCTTTAAAGGGATTCCAGTCTCAGCGACACCAAAAGTTGTGCCTCGCCGAGACTGGAATCCCTTTAAATCGCTCGCTGATGTCCACGTGCAGGACATCAGCGAGCGCATAGCACCATGTGCAAAGTGAACCAAAGGATCCGGAGCTCACTTCGCACATTGCTGAATTACCCCCTCAATCTTTTCCTAGCAGTATTGACGACACCTAATGGCTTTATGCTGCAATTATTTGTTTATGTGAACATGATTTTCTTACCCGTTTCTCAATCTCACTATCATACCTTTATATTATATAAAATTATACATTTTGTTTATGTCTCCTTTTAAACCTATGAGTTTCTCTATGCCAATGAATCCTACAACCAACCCCCCTCATGGCAAGTATATTTGTGACTGCTGTCTCTATACCTCTTCATCTCAGTAGAATACATTCTTACATTCTTGTCTTCATTTAGTATTGCTTTGAACCAACCTGATGAAGGAGAGTTAACCCTCCAAAAGCTTGTTTATTTAAAAAGACTGTTAGTTCAATAAAAAAAGAAATCACAAAATACTGCAATACTCATTTTTTTGCATCTGGGGACTAACACGACCTCTCTACCCTAATATATATATATATATATATATATATTTATTTATTTATTTTTTTTTTTTTTTTCTTTCACAAAACATCTGGCTTTTAATAGGTCTACTTTCCAAATGAATAGTAAATTATCTCTATATATAGTAAAAGACAATATTTTCTTTATGATTGTTGACATTTTTTCAATGTTAAACACATTTAATTTTTAGAGAATATAAACATTTGTTAAATTTAGTGCACTTATAGCTGTGTTTTTGTAAACTTAATACTTTCAACTTGAAGTGTTATAGTATAATTGTGATAAAAATAGTTAATTCTAGCTGAATAGTGGGCTGTCATCCCACAAGGCAAACATTTGTGTACAAGCAATATATTGGTGTGTAATATATGAATTATCTCATAGTATTTGATTGCAGTACTATGAGGTGTATTGGAATTGTCATTTTATTTGAAGTTGTATTGTACTGGATAAGGTGAGGATATATGGGTTCCAAACTAGGTGGAAGTTTTTAATTCTTTATTACATTGATATTTTGGAATATATCCAGTCCAGGTTGAAAAAGAATTTGATTTGACTGTAAACTGTTTCAACAGGTGGGGACGTTGTTTGTATCCATTGGGCAAAAATTGCTTTTTTAGTTGTAGCTGCTATGTTTGTTAATAATGTGCTGTTATGTCTGGGTAAAGTTTTATTTTGAATGTGATTGAATATTCCAAAGATTGCCCATTCTGGAGTAATTTCTAGTTGTAGGTTTAGATTATCTTGGAAGTATTGATGGACCTCTGTCCAGAGTTGTTGTATTACTGTGCAGGACCACAGACAGTGGTATAAATTGGTGTCTTGTGTTTCACATTTCTGGCATTGTGATGTTAAGAGACCTATTTCACGACAGTGTGAATGAGGTACAGAGTCTTCGCCTCTGACCAATATGTGCCCGCTGATGTCCTACACGCGGACATCAGCAAGCACTTTAAATGGATTCCAGTCTCGGTGAGCCCAAAAGAGTCGCCTCGCCGAAACTGGAATCCCTTTAAAGCGCTCGCTGATGTCCACGTGTAGGACATCAGCGAGCGCATATCCAGTCAGTACGAAGTGAGGCAAAGACTCCGCACTATCGTGAATTCCCCCCTAGGTCTCTTAACATCACAATGCCAGAAATGTGAAACACAAGACACCACTTTATACCACTGTCTGTGGATTGCTGGTGAAGATTATTAGGTCATCGGCAAAGGCGTCTTAGTTTCTAATTTGCCAATTGTGATTCCTCTGTATTGGATTAGATTATGTAAGTGTCTGATGATGGGAGCCAGTGCCATGTTAAATAATAATGGTGAGAGTGGACATCCTTGTCTTGTACCTCTGAATAATTGGATGGAGGGTGTGTTGAGATAGTTTATCATGAGGTATGAATGCGGGGGTTTTGTATAAAGCTTTGAAAGCGTTTAGTATAACAGCTCCATAGTTTGGAATTTGATTCTTTTCAGGTGTACCCATGAGACTTGATCAAATGCTTTTTCTGCATCATAAAGATATGAGTATTGAGTTTCTGTATTTTGACTGTTTTGAATGGACTATGGTTGCTATTGCTTTAGGATATTTGTAATTGAATGTCTGTATTTGATAAATCCTGTTTGTGATTTATCTAGGGTTCTTTTTAGTATTGGTTGGAATCTGTTTGCAAGTATGGCTGTAAATAGTTTTAAATTTTGATTAAGGAGTGATATTGGTCTGTACAATTCTGATTGTAGTGGGTTTTTGTTTGGTTTTAGTGTAAGTATGGTTCTTGCCAGGTTGAAGTCTTTTGGTGGTTCCTATCCTTTTAGCAGTTGGTTATATAGTTGGCTTAGATGTGGATTGTGTGGAGCTAGAGGTTTGCAGTAGTTTGCTGGTAGTCCTGGTGTTTTGTTTAATGAAAGGCGAGATATAGAATATTGTATTTCTGTTGTGATTTAGTCTGTGTCAAGTGTTAATCTTTCTGAGCGTGTGACTTTTGGTAGATTTGCTTGTGGCTGGAATTTGTTGTTAATGGCCATTTATGGTCTGTTTGTGGTAGGTATAGAGATGATGAGAGTTGGTATAGAGGTGAGTAATATTGGTGAAAAATAGAGAGGATTTCTTGAGTGTTGGAGGACTTTATCAGATTTGCTATTAGCTTGCCCGATTTGTCACCAAATCTGAATAGACGTGTCCTTTTATATTCTGGTTGGTTGTTTATTTTTTTCTGTCAGATGTTGTATCCTTGTTTGACTGGTTTATATTCTAGTTTAGTTTGTTCATTTTGATTATGTAGAAATTCTTAGTATGTTGTGGTTAATTTTGATCTAAGTGAGTTGAGAGTTTTTTGATGTTCTTTCTTCTCTCTGATTATGTATGATCTATGTTCTTGTATTACCAGTTTGGATGCGAACCAGAATAAATTTATATTGTTTAGGTGTTGTAAGTTGTCATTTGCATAATTGCACCATTGTAGTTCTAAATTTGATTTGAATCTTTCAGAATTAAAGAGGTATGGCGGTATTTTCCAGTTGATAGAAAATGTTTGTAGGTTGTAGAGTTTAAGATCTATGGTTATTGGTTCATGGTCTGATATGTTTTCAATTTTTGTCGTGGTTATATTTGGGTATAGTTTATTGTATCTTGTGTGAGGAAGTAGACAATCCTAGAGAATGTGCCATGGGGATCAGAGAAGAAGGTAAATTGTTTTCTATTGGGTTTTGAGAGCTCCATGGATCCATTAAATTGATGTGGTCTATTAGGAAGGGGATGTTTGGATCATTTGTAGTTGTTTGTTTTTTGTGATCTTGTAGGTTTTGTCTAGAGCTAGTTTGTGTATTGCATTGGAGCCTCCTCCCAGAATCAGGTTATAGGGTTCTCTGGTAATGATGATGTTGTATATTGATTGGAAGAAATTTTTATTTGGAGTGGAGTGTTTGGAACATATATGTTTATTAAAGTGTATTTGTTGGCTGCTATTTCAACGTCATTGAAAAGAAATCTGCCTTCTGGGTCCTTTATTTTGTCGAGGATTTGGTTGTTTAAATTTTTGCTGAATATGATTGCTACTGCCTTTTTTTTTTGAGAGCAGGAGGCAGTTATGTATTCTTCTATCCATGATGTTTTAACTCTTTAACTGCCAGCTGATATTTTTCCATGCACCCCATTATGCCAAGCTGTTTGTAAGCATTTTGCGCTATGTGTTTTACTAATGTTTTTGCAGGGAAAGTAATATAATTTCCAGGAAAAATACGTATATATTGTTTTTTCAGCATACTTTGGGCTTTAACATGTAATGTTCATTTGTCATTATATTTTTTCCTTCCATATTATTTTGGATGAAGTATGTAAAAAAAAAAAACTAAAAAATATTTTCTCTTAAAACTGTCACTATTTTT